>VXBT01001326.1:18819-62243 GCA_013400235.1 Oriolus oriolus
CTCATTCATGTGCTCTCCACGCGTCCCTCCGGCCAATCACAGTCTCACTTCCAACTGTCACTCAGCTGCCTCTCACCCCTCAGCCAACTTCCAGCTGTCCGGCCTGCCGCTGTGCCTTTGCCATGGGGCCTTCCGGTAAGCATGAGCCTTAACCATTCTAACAACAGAACCCCATATTCCACACTTCTGAAGGAATTGTGGTTTCTTCAAATTAAAAGTGAGATAGGAAAAGCTGTGCCCAGAGCCCACGAACACCCGTGAACAAAACAGAGTAGGCAATTAAGGCACTGTAGCTCTCCTCTTCAGCCCCATTAGAAGCTGTTAAGATAGCCACCTACACATGGTTTGTGGAGGGTTTTTTCACCCAGTTTCCTCAGTGTGAAGATTCTTATTATTTCTTATTTATTTTTCCCCTTAATAAGTCTTTCCACTACAATGCTTTTATGATCTGACAGCAGAGTTTGCCCTGTCTCTACTGCTTTTGATTAACTCACTTCAGATGCACTCAAAGCCTTGAAATCCTGGAGCTGAGCACAAGACAGAATGCTACAGAAATGTCATGCTAACTTTAGAACAAACTAACTCATCCCTTCTTCCTAGAAGTGAAACTGAACCTATCACTTTCAGCCAAACCAACCTCCTGCAGTCAGAAACTTCACTGTATTACTTTCCCCTCCCTTTGAGACAGGGAGAATAAAACAATAAATAGACTTTAATTAATATCACATTGTTAGTATGTCTACCAACGTGTGTTAAGGTGACCTAAAACATCACACATGATAATGCACCACCATTCAAGAATGGCAGCAGTGTAGTGTAACAGTGTTACTGTGCAACACAGGAAATCTGGATTCTAGATCATCCTCCTATCAATCAATTAATGTGCCATATGTAACCTCCAAACTTTCACTAGGTCATTCTAAACCATAGAACATGGAGAAACAATGTCAAAACACGTGTTTGGAGCATGATGCAGTTCAGTTCTCAAGGCAACAGACAATTTTTATGACATGTAACAAAGATCTTGAGCTGTAAGGTTTTGCTTGACTACTTCATTGTAATGGGTTTTTTTATAACTTATGATAGGTTCACATGCCATCTGGTCAAATTTATCTTTAGTGCAAAGCCAGTGGCTTGCATAGCTTTGCTCCAAGGATAAATTAGGAGCCCTCTGACATGTACTGTCAGCAACAGTACCACAAAATTGTTGATTAAAACGAGAAAGAAAGTGCATTCACTGTGAATAGAACTGAAATGCAGCAAGTAAGCACAAATAATGCTTAGAAGATAAATCTTACTACTGTACTGGTCCACTGACTATATAAATTATTCTTGAAAAATTTCTTCTTCCTATCTAATGAAAAAAAAAGCTCCTTTTATATATATATATATATATATATATATATATACTTATTTTTCGTTCATACTTCATCACAATAGCAGTTTCTGCAACTGAAGAGGAAAGCAATGTTTTCCCTTTGGTGGATTACAGAGAAATATGTTTTTTTATCCTTATTAGAATTTTGCTATGGCTTGGATATTTAATCTGTTCGTGCATATTTATCCTTTTTAAAAAATCTGCTAATGAAAATTGCCTCTCACCTTGATTAAAAAGACCTTTCCGTATCTAAACTTATACTAATAAATATTAATCTGAATACCAACAGGAAATCAAAACTGTGTTCTAATATTTAATGGGGGTTCCCCCTTCTTTCTCTCTTATGTTGCAGACATTCTGATTTTTATTTTTTTAATTTGCAGAGTGATAGCATAGCCTTCAAGCAGACAACTCAACTTCTCTCTGGAATCTCACAGACTCAGTTTTGTAAACAACTCAAGTGTCACTCATAGCTTCTTAATTGATTTCATTTGTAGACTGTAAATGTTGTTTGCATGTTACTTCAAAAGGAAGAAGAATTTAAATGAAGTGACAAAAATAGGCTCAGCACTCAGCAAATTGAGATTCTTTCTGCTTCCTAGCTAGCTTTTGTTAAATTCCAGTTCTATCCTGTGTTCTTTTTATGAAGTGTGTATTGAGTTCAGAGGGAATTTAACACTTTTGTCTGAGCTTATAGGAAAGATTCAGCATTATGCAAGGCTTCCCATGGAAATATTGCCAGAGGCTAGGTTTTGAAGGAGGAGATGCCCACTTGGGTAGTAACTATTGCATCAGGTAGAATCTATTGAAAACCAAAATTTGCTATCTCTTTCCACTTCTCATAGGATGCAATTTAAAATACTGAGAAATATAGAATACAATTTGTATTGTATTCTATTTTTTCAATACAATTTGCTTAAAAACATTTACAATGCAAATTAACATCTAGAAAAATGTGTCCTAGCTTTCCATAAGTGCATAAGGACCAAAATATAACAGGTATGAAGAGCAGCAAAGATCAACTATCACCAAGAGAAAAAAAAAAAAAATGGAGAATTAAAGAGGACTAAGGAAGCATAAATCTCAGTTATTTTGAGCTTCTGTGGGACTTTTCAAGAGCAATATTTAATATAAATAACCTTTTGTCTATTTGTGTATAATCTCTTGTCTAACATATAATATTCCATATTAAAAATAAAACCTCCAAAAGCAATAGGGTATAATTCCACCACATTAACAAACATGAGACCATTCTTTGACATCATCTGCTCTTTCTAGTCATAAGAAAGGAGATAAAGTCTCATCTGATTTCTAGACACTGATGTCTATACTAGCTTGTTTTCCTCCATGTCTAGTCAACAGAGAGACACTTCTAAAGAAGTACTTCTAAATAGAACAATTCATCCAACCTGTTTTAGTTATCAGCCTTAAAAGGAGATGAATTTCACCCTGAAAGAGTCTGGGTTTTGCCCTTGTCTACAAAGAGAGCCTACAAAACAAATGAGATATTCAAATCTGTATTGTAGCTACCTGAAGTTAGAAGAAATGCATCCATCCCTATATACAGCAAGAAACCTAAACACAACTTCCTGTTTTCTCTTTTTTCCTGTCATCATCCCTATTTTTATGCAGTGAAAAATACTGTTCTATTCTGATCACAGCTGTACCAACAAAAAAATACAGCCCATTTGCTGACAAAAGTTATGTTACATACATTTCTTTTCAGTGAATTTAAAAAGCTGTTCCAGAAAATGAATGTAAGTAGTGAATGATCTTGCCTTTCTTACTCCTCAGCAATGTAAGCAACATCAAAATGAGACAGGAGATTTGAAACTTCACCCCATGCACGCAGCCACTTTTTTAAAAGGAAAGGTGAAGAGATAGAAAGAATTGAAGCCTCAGTCCTCATTCCTCCAAAAACAAAGGTCAAAATATTTGAAAGAGGATAAAGAATGAATGAAGCAATTTCCTTTCATTTTATCTTACCCAATTGTAATTTTCCTTTATCACTGAGGGGGAATTTTTGAAGTATATCTATATAAAACATTTTCAAAATGTTCAACATTTGGATACTTTAATGATATAAATTATAATAATCATTCTAAGGTGATCTGTACAACAGATCTTTCACGTTTCTGTATTGGATTGGCACAGCCTGGTTTTGGGTAGCAGTGGGGCTGCAGAGATGGCTCCTGTGAGAAGCTGCTGGAAGCTTCCCACCATGTCCGGCAGAGCCAGTGGCTGATGGCTCTGAAGATGGACATGCTGCTGGCCAGAGCTGGGCAAATGGGAGAGGCTGGTAACGCCTCTGTGATGACATATTTAAGAAGAAAATCAAAACAAAGGCCCCGGGTTTTTGCTTCTAGTCAGAGAGGAGGAGGAGGTGAGAACATGTGAGGGAACAACATGGGGACACCAAGGTCAGTGGAGAAGGAGGGGGAGGAGGTGCTCCAGGCGCCGGAGCCGAGATTCCTCTGCGGGCTGTGGTGCAGCCCATGGTGAAGCAGCTGTGCCCCTGCAGCCCATGGGGATCCACGGGGAAAGCAGAGATCCACCCACAGCCCGTGGGGGAGGTGCCCACGCNTGGGAGGGACTCACGCTGCAGCAGGGGCAGTGTGGCTGCTGTGAGATTGGTCCCACCCCGGGAATTTCACGGAGAACTGTCTCCTGTGGGAGGGACCTCTCAGCCTCCCAAGAAAGGTCCCTCTCACAGAGAAAGACTCTTTTCCATGAGCAATGGAAGAAAATCTTGGTGATGGACTGACCAAAACCCCCTTGCCCTGCCCTCCCGTTGTCGGTGGGAAGGAGGGAGGGCTTGGTGGGGGGGGAGGCGTTTTAAGGGCTTATTTTGCTTCTTATTACCCTCCTCTGATTCTGTTAGTAATAAATTTCACTTTCTTGCCCTTGAAATATTTCTCCCGCTCTCCTTATCTCACTCATAAAACCTCTGTTAACTCTTTTTCCTCTTTTCCCTGCTTTTGCCCAGCTGTGGTAGGGGAGGGTGAGCGAGCGACTCTGGCATTGGGCCAACGTCAAACGACAGTTTCCATTCATTTTTTACACTGCTGATGGGATTTTTACCCCATTTAAGGGTGAGTTCCAGAGACTTCTACCTAGTGCTATGTATATCATTAGCATACTGTTCCACTAACACAGTAATTGTTCAGACTAAAGGTGCCTGTTAGAGATAACTCTGATACTGATCGGAATTTTCTGTACCTACACAGAAAACAACTCAGTGTAGAGAAAGAAAAGCCCGAACATTTTCTAACTTTCATTCATGTTTTAGAACATTAAATGCTTCCTAGTCAACTAGAACAATAAATATATTTGTTCAGAAAAAGAAAGTAACCACAAAGCCAGTAAAAACCCCTTTATAATGGTTTAGTGGTGATCACATAATTAATACCAAATAAATAGCATCTTTAAATTAAGTTTTCAATTAATAAAAAAGTAAGTAGGTCCATAGCTCATTCTAAATATGAACAGTCAATGTGCCCTTCTTAACCAATCAATTATTATTTGTCTCCATTAGTATTCAATATATTTCTCCTGCTTACAAGCTATGGGCTGACTTAAAGTACTTTGAAAAATGAATGAATGGTTAAACGACAGATATCAAATTCACTCTAGGACGAAACTTCAGTTTCATTTTGTCAGAATAAACTTATTTATTTCGTTTTTCCTCAGTGAATGAGGGTAGGAAAAGTAATAAAGGAAGGCAGTAGGGATGGAAATAAAAGCAGCAATCTTGACATTATCCCTCCATTTGTTCTACATTTTTTTGGATGGTGGATGTAAAAATGTACATTGCTTTTTGTGTGATCATTTTTAGGCTCATCTTTCTTACTGCTGAATCCCCTATCAAAATGTTGTCATATTTGTTGACTTCAGTGGTGTGGTTTCTTCACCATATGGGTCTATGTTCTGACTGCACTATCTGCAGACTGCATTTCATGGTGACCTTTCTCTCTCAAGCATTAAAACAAAAATAATCTGTTACTAGCAGAACTTCCTAACAACTACACTAAAAGCCAGAATACTTTAAGATAAATACTAAAGCAAAAAAAATAGATAACTAATAATTTTAAATTATCTAATCTCATAGTCTTCACTCTTCTAACATAATTAGAATCACTAAATTTTAGTATTCAGAAACCTAGAAAAAGAAGCCTACATCTAAAATGTGTGGAATAAAGATCCTGTGTACTTCCAACAGGAATAGAGTCCAGATTGTTGGTCATGTTGGGAAATTGGGCATCATCCTATTTTAAAAATACATGCCTGGTTTGAAAAGGCTACCACTTTATGTGGAAAAGACAGCAAAAGCATACAGGAAATATATACAGCTGAGGGAGAAAGCAACCAACGAAATTAATTTAGGAAAGCTGGTATCTGATAATGAAATCTTCCCTTGGTAAAAGTTTAGTGGTTTTTGCTGCTGGAGCTATTTCCAGGCTCCACGGGAAGATATAAATAATAAGGCCGATAGTAAAACAAGGGATTTCTTTAGCTACTGGTCACTTCAGGAAATGCTGCTGACAACCTGCATACTGTTCTCACAGTGCTTTACAGCAATAGCTAGCAACAAAAGAGATCAGTTCATGATGAGTTGAGAATGAATAAATCAGCTGTCAAAAACTGGTCCTTACATAAGGTACACAAATAAGACAATTACTGTAAAGTAACTGAACAATATCGTACATGAACAATTACTACTGTGTGTGCATAAGCAGTTCATCTGTGCAAACAATAAAGAGTACCACATCTCAATAACAGCTTTATTGATAAAAACTAGTCTAAAGAAGTTCCTGACAAAGAAAAATGTGTGGCAGCCTTAATCCATTTATAAGAGTAGTGTGGCAGGGCATACCACCCCTCTCCCATCACAGATGGCCGGTGCAGATAGGGCAGCAAGGCCCAGCGCGTATCATCTCCTGGCACCAAAAGGTCTGCTAGCTTAACAGATGTGGGAAGAGATAAACAAACATAGGTGACCAAAAGGCCTGTTTTTACGCTATAAAAGTACTACAGTTTAACATGGAGGCGGAAGTCTCTTACACACTCCTTTGGGAATGTGTGAGGAGATTTCTCCCTGAAGCTTGCACAACTCTAGGCCACTTTCCCGGGGACTGAGGAAAGGGAATTCAATGTCTACCCCTTCAAGGATTGGATGGTAAGAAACACTGAATCCTAAGTTACACTATTTCTTAGCTAGCTGTAAATTTCATGGTATCTTTAACTCCACGTGTATAATATTAGTATGCCTTTTTGTCTTATCTCTGTGTAGTAATAGTCTGTCTTAAGTCTTATGTCTGTTAGTTTCGTTTCTATAAATAAATAATTCATTTTATAATAGACCGAATCAGTCATTATTAAAGGACTTGTGAATGGGAGAGGGTTTTGGGGTGCTGAGCACCTCAATAACATGACTGCCTGCTGCCAGAGGCCTGGGCAAAAGGCAAGAGCTGATTTAAACCTACATCATCCATTCATAACAGGTAGAACTTGCAGTTCTAAGAGGGGATGGTGGTATGGCCTGTCATTATCAGTTTCAAGTACTTCCCACCAACAAAACAATTTTCAATAGCACATAAGTTATTCAAATTATTCACAATACCTTTCATATCATGTTGCTGTTGGGGTCTGGTTTATGAAAAATAATAACCAACATACAATGACCATTTTCTAGAAAAAGGATAAGGCTTTCATTGAAAACTCAGCAGGTTTCTTATGTTAGAATAACTTTCAGACAGGCTTTGTGCTAGACAGGTCTATATCCCTTTTCCCTTGAAAATTTATTAGCAGAATTTATTCCCATCAATTTAGAAGTAAATTTCCCAGAGGCTTAACAGAGAGCCAGCATTTAAGATTCCATCTGCAGCAAGCATGATCCAAACTGGACAAATGCATGACTTGTCCTCCAACCTCATGAAGTAAGAAAAAATGGGCTGGTCAGTTGTCTCATCTGAAGTTGAAACCTTGCAGAAATATTTGATCAACTGAATGAGAGGGGTAGGTAGAGAGGAGTAAAATTGTAATAGGCTAAAGCAATTAGTCTGTCTAGCAACAGAAAAGAGAGGAAACTTAAGTCTGGAATGTATATGCTAGTTCTAGGACTGGGGAAGGAAATCGGATCTGAGATACCAGAAAAAACACAATGGAGAAAGCTGTAATCATTCCAGCTATTGGATAAGTGCTGGGTAATAGCCTTGGTCATCCAAACTAGCTGAAATATATAAAATTATAGTTTTAAGGGTAAATATGTTTGAAGCAATAGACTCTGAAAAATGATTCAACAAATGTATGGGGAATAGTGCTACAAGGAGCTTAATTTTGAAAGTAACACCTATACTAAAGCCTTCTAAAAAGACATACTTAGTCTTAGGTGAAAATAGTACCTAGGCTATACCAGGCTCTAATAAAAAGAACATTTTAAAAATGTGTTGCTTTTTATTTTCTCTCTGGCTGTGCTTTTCCGGTCACATTAACATGCAATTAAAGGGTCACAGCTCCAGATGTTTTGCACTAAAGGGGAAATCAGCATGCACCTAGAATATCCAAGACAGCCAGGTGCTGACAGATTTGTTAAAACATCTTTCCTCAGAATCAGTCTTAAAGATCAAGAAAACATTGTGGGTTTTTTTTTAAGGCAGAGGCACCTCTAGACAACTCCTGAAGAAGAGAGCAGATGATAATTGATGTGTGCTGGAGAGCATGATGTGCAAGCAGAGTGATTTATTAGCAATTAAAACTAAGGCAGGAAAGCATCAACTCAATTGTTTTCCTACAGAGTTAGAAAGAAAACCCCATAAAACATTAGAAACCCTTACTGATGATCTCTAGTGGCCTGCAAGAACAAATGGTCATTTGGTATTTTGTAAACTGTATTTCAATTTAAATTGAATGAATACAGGAAATAGCAGTTATATAACTGAGCAGATGCTGATCATTTAAAGCCTTCATTTCATTGCTGAAGAGCCCAGCTTGTGAAGGGACTTAGAATAACCTTTTCTTTGTTCCCTTTAGAAAGGCTGAAGAAGCAGTAGCAGACTTATAATGAAGATACTTCCAACCGAAACAACAAGGAGAAGCTGCAAAAACTCACTAGTCTTTATAAAATAAAAATAAAAATTAAAAAAGCAAACTTTTTTTTCCCAAAGTAGATAAAACTTATATTTTTTTATGAATGACAGCTTTCTGGTGTAGAATGTGAATGTGTAAATAGTGCCGCATGAATCTTCCAGCTTCCTTAAGCCATGGAACTGATCTTCAATTACGCAGACGGTTTAACTAAAAATTTACAATGAAATTATTCATCAGTACTAGCCACTTTCTCCCACTTCACTTCTGTAAGGCCCTAGACAACTCACTGAAAGGGGTTTACAGTGGTTCAAGTACTCTGGGTTAGATGCACAGGAAAAATACAATATTCTCAAGAGGTCAAAGCAAGACAAAAGTGTACTAGCAAACTATAGAAAATCAGGGAACTTTGGTAAAAGATTTAGAACAACATCCAATCAACATAAGCACTTCTCACAGCATTAATCTGGACAATTCAACTCAGCAAACTTTAAACCCATTTGATGTTAAGTTACTCAAAATGTTCTAAGAAGAGGGAATTAGAAGGAGAGAAGGACAGAAAACATAAAGAAAAAACACGTATAGCTACCAAATCCTGTGTTCCAGCAGTGCTCAGACAAAAACCCCAAGAGCCAGATCAGCATGCCAGACTTATGCTCAGCTTTTAAAATCCCTGGGCTTTTGTGGTCCCTCCCCCCAAGTGAGACTTCTGGTCATTTGGCCGCTCAGGCACTGGGTTGGGAGAGAGTGGAGCCCTGCCTCTGGAGTGCCATGACTTGCAGCTCTGTCAGGTTGGGATACAGACTCTAGGGGGCTCTAGGACTGCCTTGCCAGGATAAGGCCTGACCTGCCCCCACCCACCCAGCTACACACACTCATCCTAAAATGTCTGGCGACATCAATTCCTCCAGGCTCTGACAACCTCCTCCTTATACCTTCCTATTTAGTACAGCACCCTTCAAAATTCATTTAATACTCAAAAAAACACATACCTTGTTTCTCCTGAAATTCTGTTGATGCCCAGTAGACCCAAGTGTAGATGCAGCAAATGCTGGCAGACAGAGCTCTTCTGCTACAGTGTTTCACATATACCCCAGTGGCATGTACTTAGAAGCCATAGCTGCCTTCCAGGAGAACACAGCTGAACAGAATTGCATTGTCAAAGAAACACTGAAGAGACAGGTAGATATTTTTGTGTGCTCCAAGCCAAAGAAAAAATTCCATATTAACTTCATATTGTAGAGATTGAGGAGCACTATGACACAACATTATACGTTTTTCTAGACTTCACCAACATAACTGCACTTAATTTCTGGGCTAAGGTTCACAGCCCTTGGAAGATGCATGAGATTGTTCTACTGTATGTGCTTTTCTCTCAGGAAAAGAGGGCTATATGTCAGTCACTCCAGGTCCACTGTGACTCTAGAAATCACTTGTTACAATTTTAATCACACACGATAAAGCAAAAAAAATATTAGCAACATCTATTGTTAACTTAAAGTTCCCTTCAGGTATGATTGTCTATGTACAAACTGATACAGGTCAAAACAGATGGGGGAGATGCATTGCTCACTATAGAACAGGGACAATGAACAACAGCTAAATTGCTGCCCAAAAGGACAATTCTGTTCCCATTTCCTCATCAGGTGCTCCAGGAAAGCCCCACTCCATGGCTGTCAGTTGTTTGATTAGCCCATCTATCTCTAGTCCAGATTTGATGAGCTCATCTATCAGCGCACTCCTGCTGGGAAAGGGCTGTTCTTACCTCTTTGTGTCCTTCCTCCTTTCCTTCAGCCACCTTTTGAACTGTCCTTCACATATTGTAGCAGCCCTAGCCTGTGCTGGATCCTTCACTGGGATGACTGAATATACCAACCCAAGAGTAAAAGTACCTCAGAATGACTGCAGTTGATCTTGGATCCCCAGATCATTTGTCACTGGAGTTTAATGCATTGTGAGGAATAGGGAAAATGGATATTGCTTTCTTAATAACAATGATCTATTTAACTTACTTTGGACTTATTTTATGATGATTTTAACTGTACATTCCTTATTAGTAGAGATGTTTCCTGAAATTCTGTTTGAGTTGTTGACCTTTGGGTTTTTTCTTTCCACTTTATTGTTTGAATATATTAGTTGAGTGTTTGAGTCTGAAGTTTGATGCATGAATGATAATTTTGCCTCTTCTTCCTTGTTTTTGTATGTTGTTATTTGTTTCATTTCTAAGTAATTAAATTATAGAAACATGTATAGTTTGATGTTTCAGGCATTGCTTTTGCACAGTCATCTTCTGGCTGACCTTTTACCATCAATAACAAGTTCATGTTTTGCTGTGAATGTTCATTTGCACTATAGATTAGCTCAGCCTTCATTTTCATTAAGCACAAACAACATTCAACTTTTTTTTTACCTAATTTAGAAATAAAAATTCATGGTTTTGTCAGTTCAGAAAGCTTTTTTTCCATCATTGTCCTAGAATTACATCCCACCAATCATGAGTTTTTTTCATTGTGTTGCACCACATGCTCAAATAAGTGCAACCACATGACGTTATCTTGAAGTCCTTGTTATTTTCAATAATATAAGGCAGAAATATCTCCAAATTGAAAATCTTACATTATTCCACACTATTGAATTTATCCCATTTTAGAGCTCCTCTAGTCACTCTGTCCTGTTAATTACTGATTGTTATTCCTCTGCTTGCTGCTGCACTAGTGACTCTTCAACACTGTGTTAAAAGAAAGATTCAGAAGCTTCATCCTCACAGGCAGCCAGCAGCAGACTGCCAGCCAGTTATATATTTGTATTCATGTTACCACCTGTTCATAGAACTTTCATGTTCATTTGCTTTCTTGGACATTATCACTTCACCCATTCCAGTACCTTCTGTCTTTTGTGTAGTCTGGATATGAACCATGCACTTCATGCAATTACATTTTGCTGTACTGAGTGCTCTTTGAAAGGAAGAACAAGAGGTCACAGAAGAAAGCATTTCTCAGTCCTGTCTCCCTTACAGTCATTACCATTTTGAGACATTTCTTACTTAATGTATTGGCACTAGAAAAGGCCAAATGCACATAATGTCTTGAGATTATTCGGATTCAGAATATGAGAGCAAAGACACCTTTAGGGTAATTGCATCAAATACTGTTGTTTCCAGGCAGCTAAATGAAAATGTTTTAGATCTGTAGGACTTGTATAAACCAAAATTCAGAAGCACCAAAAAACAGTTTTCAAGTGAAACAATACAACCACTCCACATTTTATTTCCTTGTCCTTTTTATATCTTTCCCATATTATAATGAGACTTACACACTTCATTCAGCATAATCAATAAAAAAATTCACTTCTTAAATCCTTATAAAGTTTTGCTGCTATTGCTATTGGATAGAAAGTCAGTGGAAGAACTCACCAGAAGCCTGGAGGGAAAATAATTTGTTTTCTCTTGATATTAGTTAGATATAATGATTAGTGTTAGCAGCCCTTACACAAGACACATAATTCAGATAATAATCAATGCCTTCATAAAGAAGAATATTTCAACCTGTGGTAGCAATGCACCTTCAGCAGGTTTTGGGTGAAATAATATTAAAAGTTTTGTATCAGTCTCACTTCTTCATTTTCATTTGTTCCACATATCCAATTTAAAAGTTTTAATAACTTTAAAATGTTTATCTGAGAATTAAAGAGAAACGAAGAATGATGTGGGGTTTGTTCCTGGGTCTAGAACTGAAGAGTTCGGATTAAGTTCTGAGGTGTCCCGAATCTTATGTGCTTTAAAGAAATCACTTAATTTGTGTCTACAATGCTCCACTTTAGATTATGCACCTTTCAATGCACTAATATTATGGGATTATGAGCTTCATTGTCTGATCTAAATGCAAACAATATAAAGCCTCAATACACACAATAAACAAAATATTTTAGGTGTAAGAACCTCTACTAATCTGTAAGGAAGAGCCAGCAAAAAATAGGCAGCACTGGTGGGTTTAGAAGAATTTATAATGTCTGAGATGCAAGTTATAAGACACTTTGGAGATGAAATTGTGTATTTTATGTAAACCTAATTCCCTTTTAATAATGAGTACAAGACTCACTGCCTCAGAGGGGTGACAAGCAATTATGTCCCAAATGCGATTTTGTCTCAACTCAAACAAGAAAGCATCACATTATATATAGGCTTGTATCTCCAATTTCTTTAAAATTCTTTCCTCTTGCTAAGGTAACAGGGCTTCTCTGCCCTGTACATAACAGACAGAGATAATTTTACACAATAGTTTTTGGTGGTGCCACAGAGAGAAGCAAAGAAAAGAACACAAAAATTAATAGTAACCTTTCATCCAAGACTGAAACTGGGAAGAAAAAAACTGAGGATTTTTTTCCTCACCTGGGAAGGAAAGGATAGGAAAGCTCAGTCAGCAAGTATACAATACGCTTAATTTGCTAATAAACTTTCCCTTTGGAAAGGAAGTTCCACCTAACCATTGTGAAAATGAACGGGGGGGAGGTGTTAAATGTATTTCTATGAAATACTCTTGAACTATACAGTTGAAGTTTTATCTACTTTCCCAGAGCATTTTATTGACCATCTTAATTTTTCCAGTTTAATTTCTGACACAAAAGAATGTTTTAAAAAGTATTTATGCATTCCTCTTTAACTACAAACTCTTTAATTTAAATATTTAATTGTGTGGTATGGAACCCCAGAAGACTGTAGCTGCCATGATAGAGAAGTGGGGCGCAAAAGCAGCATCAGCCTTTGGCGTAAGTTCTTGCATATTTATATACAATATGTGTTTTGGCTTATGACTGGAGATGACAGGGAACATCAGCTCAGAAAAATCTATGGAATGACACACAAGGAGATTTAATCTCCAATTTTTGGAAAGATAAGACCCTAGCTACTACGAGTAATTTGTATCAATTAATTTGATAATTCACAAGTGGTTCAGAAGTGTTTGTTTACTGCTAGCTGTTTATTTTATCCTTTATTTTTATCCACCTTGTGTTTTCTCTCTGTACAAATCTATTGTATTTGATTACTGCTGGCCAATTGATATTACTAATCCTTTTACAGTGGGATGCTCACATCCTTATTTTAATGTCATGTGTAGAACTTAATTTGCAGCTGTCTTATCATATCTCAAAAAAATAGCAGGACGCACATATTATCACCTTCTCTCTATTACCTGTTTACTGAAGAGTTTTTATAGCCCCAACCAGACCTACACATGAAGCTCTTTAAAACAGTAAGATTTCTGCCAATCGTGATCCTAGATACCATTCCAACCAATATCATGACCAACCTGATCTCCCTTTAAGACAAAGGGCCCTGCTTAGTAGACGAGGCAAAGGCTGTTGGACTACTTAGATTTCAGTAAAGTGTTTGACACTGTCTCCCACAGCATTTTCCTGGAGAAGCTGACTGGTTAGGACTTGGATGGGTGTAGCCTTTGCTGGGTGTAAAACTGGCTGGATAGCTGGACCCAGAGAGTGGTGGCAAATGGAGTTACACCCAGTTGGTGGCCTGTCACTAGTGGGGTTCCCCAGGCCTCAGTATTGGTGCCACTTGTGTTTAGCATCTTTATCAATGGTCTGGGTGAGGGGATTGAATGCACCCTCAGTAAGTTTGTAGGTGACACCAAAGTGGGCAGGAGTGTTGATCTTCTGGAGGGTAGGAAGGCTCTGCAGAGGGATCTGGACAGGCTGGATCGATGGGATGAGGACAACGGCATGAGGTTAAAACAAGACAAGGTGCTGGGTCCTGCACTTGGGATGCAATCAAGAATCACTGCAGGCTTGGGAAAGAGTGGCTTGAGAGCTGCTCAGCAGGAAGGGACTTAGAGGTGCTGGTTCACACCCAGCACCTGGATATGAGCCGGCATTGTGTCCAGGTAGCCAAGAAGGCCCATGGCATCCTGGCCTGTACCAACAGCAGTGTGTCCAGCAGGACTAGGGCAGTGATTGTCTGATTGTCTCCCTGTGCTTGGTACTGGTTAGGCTGCACCTCAGATCCTGTTTGGACATGCTTGTTGCAAATCAGTTTTGGACTCCTCATTGCTCTCTATAGCTACCTGAAAGGAGGTTGTAGGAAAGTGGGGGTCAGTCTCTTCTGCTATGTCTCAAGTGAAGGGACAAAAAGAAATGGCCTTAACTTGTGCCACGGGAGGTTTAGATTAGTTATTAGAAAAAATAATATTCACTGAAAGAGTGGTTAGACACTGGAATAAGTTGCCCAGGGCAGAGGTGTAAGCTCTCTGGAATTGAGTTCAAGAGGCATCAGGGTTGTTGAGGAGTACATCCAGTGCGGGTGGCTCGGTGAGCAGCTGCAGTGCCAACTGCAGGTGGAGCCCTGGGTGGCAGGACACCCCCCGGCAAGAGGCCGTGGACTGGCACCAACTCTTTGCATAACAGAGGACATAGGGACTTGTGGTGTTGTCTAGGTGACAGAACACTCAGAGACACAGTAGGAGCCAAGGACTACAGACTTCCATATGCTTAGACTGTGAGAGTATAAAAGACCAAAATTTTCTTTGTTTCTTTTTGTAGTAATGATTTCACAAAGCATGAAGAGGAATTCTAAAATTTTGTTGAGAAACATGAATAACTGAAATTCTCTGTCAATTACTCTCTTTTTCTGCAGCTTAGAAGGATCTTGAACACTAAACTGATATTTTTAAGTTAGTTTCCTAGCTTATGCTTTAGGATATCTGAGTTTAAAAAGCTATAAATTTTTAAAATTAAAAAAAAAATTATGTGTAAGTAGAAAAAAAATGTGAATTACAGGTTGAACATTCATACAACCAGATAAAGACGATATTTAGAAGTATTAGTTCAGAGTAAAACCTAAGAAGAAAAAAAATAAGTTTTTGCAAAGTGAAGTAAGCTTTAGCATAACAATAAATAAATAAAGTAAAATTTTTACTGTCGACTTTCAAAAGCGTCTTTCATATGAACAATTTACACAGCATCTTGAGATAAAGTGACAAAACAAGTAACCAGTATGATTCTTGGGGCTGTCCTGTGTCTGGCCAGGAGCTGGACTTAGATAATTCCTGAAGGTCCATTCCAACTCGGGATAGTCAATGATTCTATGATTCTACGATCTGATCACTGGCAGTTAATAAATCTCTGTCTGACTTTGTAGTCAATTGCTTTATGTGAACATCAACATTATTTTCTGGAGGAAAAAAATGGGGGGTTTTGCATGAATTTGCACTTTATAAAAATGGAGCCTAAGGAAAGTGTTCTTAAGGATTTTAAAAAATGATAGAAATTACTCATATTACTCATTGAAAGAAATTAAATGTCTGAAAATTGAGGAAAATATATCCATTCTCCTAATATTTGCCATTTCAGTTTTGAAGTGGAGGACATTTTCTTGCAGTAAATGTGAGTGCAAGTTTTGAGAAAGTATTTTGTGTAATTATTTGGACTTTTTAATTGAGTCTGATTTACTTACACACTTTTTTCCACTCAAATGGGCAAGTAAGATGTTGCTAGCTGAAATATATTTCAAACCAAAAGATGTTAAACAAGTGCTACAGATGATTGATTTAGAACAATCCCAATCTGAAAGCAGAAATGTGTGTGAACTTTCAAATCAAATAGGCTTAAATTTCATATATCTCAGAAGTTTCAAAGGAATTGTTTAAAAGAAAGAGTTATTTGCAGAATTTACATTGAAGAAAGCTGAATAATATCACTAGAACAATAGTTTTGGAAATACAATTTGCAAAGAAAATAAGGCAAGACATTCTGTATGAATATTTAATGACATTCAATTGAAAATTCAGTTTTAAAATAAACTGAAACATCAAGACTTTCTGTATTTTTAAGAGAGTGAGTAGAACATATTCTTTCTGTTTGTGAAAGTTTACACACAAACAAAGAATATCCATGTACACACAAAGATCCTACCAAAACCCAAGCCTGGAAAGCTTAACATCAGCTTCAGCTTCACGCTGTAAGAATTCACATTTCACAGACATTTTCTTGTCTAAATGTCAGCGGTATGCACCCTTATTAAACAAACTGTCAACAGCTGAAAAGGGTTTGCTATGGCTGAATGTCATCTGCAAGTTGTTAGGAGTCTAATCTCACCATCTGACAAATGTTAATGGTTTAGCAAGGCAGCAGATCCATTCAAAAAATAAATGTTCCTCAGGAACAGAGAAAGCACAAATGACACCTTACAGTAATAACTGTTAATATGACTTGCTTATGCAACAGCAATTTCAATCAGTCTTTATAAATCCGTGTCTGATGCAGACATTTACATTTTCTTTATTTTGCACATCCACCTGTATGAAGATTCCTCAATCATTCATATTCATGTGCACTGAAGAAATAAAGTTTAAAAAAACCCAACCAAAAATAAACAAAAAAAAAAAGAAAGGTGATAGTTCCTGAGCTAGAGAAATTAAATCAGTGGGTTTGCTTTTCAACTCTATTTCACATCTTCAGGCAAACAGAAATAAATGATGATTGCTATCCACTGAAGGGTGAAGAAGGCGAAAGCACAGCTTTTCACAGCTCCTATTAAATTCAATGTAAATCTCTTGTTATTTTTCTGAGGAAGTCTCAGTAGTTCTGTAACACCTTTGTTCTTTATTTTCCTTCTTCACAGAACTTTTTTTTTAAATGAAGGGCTGTTTCTTACAAATCTTATGGATAAAATCAAACTTGAATGGATTATTATTACTATTGCAAGACTCATTACCTGGGGAAGGGATGAAAAAGGAAGAAAAGGGTATTAGAATCATAAAATCATAGAATGGTTTGTGTTGGAAGGGACCTTCAAAGATCATCTGGTTCCAAGGCACGTGCCATGGGCAGGTTGCTCAAAGCCCCATCAAACTCTGCCTGGAATATTTCCAGGAACTGGATGTCCACAACTACTCTGGGCAACCTGTTCCAGCATTTTACAACCTTACCAGTAAATGATTTCTTCCTTCCAGTTCAAAGTCGCTACCCCTTTTCCTACCACTAGTGTTCCTGATGAAAGGTTCTTCCACATCTTTCCAGTAGGTCCCTTTTAAATTTTATGTGTAAGGAGTGAATGTTGAGTCACCTCCATAGAGCAGTTACAGAAAACTCTGATAAACACTTTTAACAATACAGCTGTGATGGTCAGAAAACACTAAGATCTTAAAATTATCTTGAATATGGCAAAAATGTATTTTTATGAGGAAGAGGAAGTCAGGTAAACTTAGTCACAGTTTTATCCTTTAACTCTTTAGGATTACTCTATAAGGTCATAGATCACATTCGTGGTTAGTTGTATTATGAGAAGGGGAGAAACTGCTTTTCATTTTCTGTGGATTGCCCAGTTCAGAAATTATTATTTTAAACAGAACTTTGATATAAATGTAATTCAAGAGATCCTATCCACATGGAAGTTAAGGCTCTTAGTTAAGCTTTAGAGAGACTTTTTTTGCTTAAAATATCATAAGCTTTGCTATTAAAATTTCTTCATGTTACTTATCTTTTCCCATTTTCCTACCTCTGCAACTGATCCTGCTTTTTTCTTCGCTCTATTGAAATTTTATAGCTTAATTCAACCTGTTCAGTTTTTTTGCTATTGTCCATCTGCCTCCTATATTTTCTATTTTTGCTTCTTTGTTTGGTAGAGGTTTTTTTTTTTCTTTTTACATATCACTGTAGAGACACGGAAGAGTGTTTTATTTACTCTCTGTGGAATTAAGATGACACTTCACTTGAACAATCAGTAGCCTTTGGCCTAGAATCCCTGTTGGCAGTTATAATTTTTTCTTTCTATAGTATTAATCATATTGTAGGCTCAGACTTACCCAAATCAAAACTAGACTGTTTATATTAGCTGAGCAGAGATCACTATAAACTTCCTATAGGAATTTGTCACTGTGTGCTGTGATCACTGTATCTGTGGACAAGCTTACTAAGGTGTTGCAGAGATGTTCTCTCAGACACAGGGGATTTTTTCATATGTGAAAGTTTAGTGGCTCCTTGCGTTATTTTACTAAATGGTCAAATGTGGAAGATGAGGAATAGATTTATGTAACCAAGCAAATGCTAGTATTATCTTAGAAAAGAGAATTGCTGCAGTAAATGAAAGTCTAAGAATAAAATAAAAGTGTTCTCATAATTAAATTGAAAGGATTTATTAATGAAAGAATTTATGTCAGTAGAAGTAGAGAGTATGCTAAAATGCAAGTTTCATTGCATTCAAGTAACCACAGGTTGTGATCCGGGTTACTTTCAGACCACCTTCAGTATTTCAAGGCAGTTTTCAGTGTAACTAAATATATCAAATTTGGCAAAAATAACTTCCCAAATTCTGTTACCGGTCACAGTATCTTGCTTATTTGTTCCTGTAGTTTTTCCATGAATTTATTATCTTTATCTTAAGATAGATTAAGATCTGTAATATTTTATTTTAAAAGCTGTTTTAGAATTTCACTGCTCTGATAGCCAGAAAACTTCTAATCCTGATCCATATAACCATGACACATTACTTCAATGCATTCATAAAAGTAGTCCTATCCTTCATGACATTCAGGTTAGGAAAGGGATTCAGAAGTCTCTTAACTGATGATAGAAAATGGTAGTGGTGTAACTGGTAATGTAATGCAAATGCTCTCCACTGCAGAAGTCTCTCAGAAATGACAGCTGTTAGATTTCTCCACCAAATACTCACCTACATGATATTTTGGATATATTGCAGTAACTAGCAAAAAAACTCACAAAAGCTCAGCTTGAGAAAGACTCTCAGATCAAGATACCTTGAACTGATTGAATTCATTTTAGGTAACTAGACAAAATTGGAGTTAAACATATGGCTTCATTATTCTTATTCCCATAAAGATATGTAAAAGCATATAGTTTATTAAATTAAGTAAATCTTCGAATGACTTACACTGAAAATTTTAATCTTGAACTGGAGAATTCCAGAGATTTAAAGGTAAAGAAGCACAAAATTATATACAGGATAGAAGTTTGTGTCCTAAGGAAAGGAAGGGGACCATTAAGCAGAGAGGGGCTACCTACATGAGTGCTGCCTTTGTAAACAATAAAAGGGAGATATAGAAGAAACAGATGCTATTGGAGACAGTGTCTGACAGCATGGAAAGTATGTTTTTAAAAAAGGCCTTTCCAACTACGTCTGCCCAATACCATTACTCTTCATGCAAGAAATGGTAAAAAAAATAAACAAAACCAGAACAAAACACACACGCACAAAAACACACCACCCCCCCCCCCAAAAAAAAAAAAAAAAACAACAAAAAAAAGCAAAGGGAAAAGCTGAAACTAGTCTACACTGACATACAGACTAAATGAAAGCTCAAAAATTAATTTTCATTAAGTAGGTAAGATATGACAGTATTTCCCTAGTAGGAACTATGAAAATGAAAATGCCCACGGCTGAGTTGGAAGTAATTTATACCTTGCTCTGAAGGGAATGAGGCAGGAGAGGGGGAAAGAGGATCAGATAACTGCTATTCCAAAATAGTGGTGGCTAAAAAAAACCAGCCTGTGTTATGACATTTAAAGCAGTCATGGAACTGTCCCTTCTGGAGCATCCGAGAACTGTGAACAGCAAACATGGTATTCATTCATACAACCAGAAAAGGGGGTAGACAACTATAGATCTTGGATTGAATGGAAATCTATGCAGTCTTGCAAGGGTTTGTGAAGAAGACAGTAATCAAGGGCATGGAGAAAAAAATTTTATAAAATACAACACTATTTTTATCAAAGGTCAGAATTTATTATATCAGACTAACCTAACATCTCTTTTTCGTAAGATAATTCACCTCTTAATCAATAAGAATGCAGTAAACATCTAGCTAGATACAAGTAAATCTTTTCATTCAGTGCCTAGGGAGAATTTATCCTGTGAAGTGACTAAATGCAGTTATTAATCCAGAACCAGTAAGATGGTGCATCACATGTCCTTGGACATGTGCTGGAAGCTGGGGGCTGCAGGGCCAGCCTCAGTGAGGAGAGGCAGGAGCCACAACCTGCCAGCCAGTGCAGACAGCTCTGTCAGACCCACTGCAGCACACAGCTGAGCCCTCAGCCAAGCTGATGGCACCTGTGGGAAAGCATATTTAAGGAAGGATAAAAACACTTAGCAGCTGTGAGAGAGAGAGGAGTGAGGAAAAAAAAAAGCTGAGAGAGACTATCCTGCAGAAACCAAGGTCATTGAAGGAAGGAGCGGAGGTGCTCCAGGCACTGGAGCAGGATTCCCCTGCAGCCCCTGCTGCAGACCACGGTGAGGCAGACCGAGGAGGGCTTTGATGTAGCAGGTATCCACCTGCAGCCTATGGAGAATGCTATGCCAAAGCTGGTGGCCGTGCCCTGACAAAAGTTTTCCCTGTGGAAAACCCTCATCAGCACAGGTTTTCTGATAGAATCTCTGGCCCGTGGAGGACCCATGCTGGAGCAGGTGAAAAGGAGGAAAGTGCAGCAATCAGGAGCTGCACTTCAGGATTCCATTCCTATTTCCCTGAGCCAGGGAAATAGAGGATAGGAGAATATGGAAATGAAATTGAGCCTGAGAAGAATGGGGTGTGACAAGGGCATTTTAGTTTTTGTCCTTTTTTCTCTGCATTCCTCTCAAGTTTTCATTGGCAATATATTAAGTTAATTGCTCCAAATTGAGATTATTTTGCCTGTGATGGTAATTGATGAATGAACTCTGTTTATATCTAAGCCAACAATCTTTTCCATCTGAACTGATGAAGTGTTATGAGTAATACTGAAAGGGTAGTTATTACAGTAATGGAGTTGGGGGGTCAACTTGACAAATACCTCACCCACCAACCCCATTTTCACTAGTTACTTCCTGTGCACCTATCACATTGTAGGTGAAAAAGTCAGAAGATGCAGCCCCTGTTGAAGAGATGGTTCAAATGTGATTGTCCTGCACCCTAGAATAGTGGAATGGGAATGACAGGTAGACACACAGTTTTACAATTGGATTATTAGGGACCAGTGATAAGGCGAGCACCTTTTGGTCCTGTTACTTTATTTTCAGCTTTTACTTTCTCTTCTCTCAACATACCTCTTTCATTTGCTGTGATTAATTTCCTTCATCTTTATTCTGCTGAGCAGAAGGATTCCTGCTAGGGGAAAGCACCTTGTGGGAAGACCGAGTTTTTATCATTGAATAGAAAATCTGGGCTTCTGTCTGAGTTGTTGTAATAGCAGTTGCTATGGTGACACACAGGTTGCAACAGTGGCTCTGATTCTCCCTCACAATTTCTGGCTCTATAGTAAAGCAATTGTTGCATCTGTGAATGTTTTCTGATGAGTTTTCTTTAGGGAATCTTTGTGAGGCCTTAAGCACTTCATTTTCTCTTATCCATTACTATGGATATATTATGTCAGTCCCAACTCAAGCTAAAAATCAAGGCATGAGGCAGAGGTACTTACTAATTCCTCTCAGGTGACTGCTATTGGCAGATTTGGCTGCCATATAATCCAGGAAAAGGGGAAGCCCAAAAGTAGGTGTGAACAGTCTCCAAACTAAGCTTCATTTTAGCTCCCAACTAACCTTGTTCTGTTTGCTTTACACTGAAGGCAAGCCATGGTGGCTTCTACACTTCCCAGTTTGGCACTGCATATATGAAAAGGAATCTCAATCTATTAGTATTTAGAATAACATAGCAAGAGACCAGATGACTATGCAGGACTTGAAAGTGGTTACTGTACAACCCTATATTAGGTCTACAGCAAAGCAAGGGAAAAATAGCTATTTCTATCCTTTCCCATTAATACCCCACTACCTTCCCACCCACTTTTAAGTTAAGCAGCAGACAAGATTTGACCACTGGTTTGCAACAACTCCGTTGTTCAGACATGACAGCCTCACATACTACAGTGCAGAGAAGTAGTTCAAGTCCTGTACAAACAGGGCGCATGCTAATGGGTGCAGGCCTGAGTTATTATTGGACTAAAGAGAAGCTAACAGACTTGTTTTTTAATCCATGTTTATCCTGCTTAGCAATCACATAAGTAAAAGCAAGTTGTTCATGTCATGTTGCAGCAATGTTTCCAGCCTCATCTAAAACATTTTAAATGCAAGTTTATTACTTCCATCAACCAGTCTTTCCCTGTAACAGCCAATAAATAGAGCAACATATGTCATCAAGTATCTTCTCTAAGTAGCCTTTATTTAAATACTTAAGGAGACGCTCTCTCCTGCTGATTTCTGGCCCTTGTGCAGACAACTGGGTTTACCCTTTGTGTGTTCCTTTTTGTTTTCCTCCATTAATCAGCTTTCAAGCTGTCCTCGACAGGCTATGAAGCCAATGTCCAAAACCACTTCTATTTTATGAGGCACCAGCTACTTTAAGATCTACTGTACAGTTTAAGAGCTCCATTCTTCCCAAGCCATGCGGCTGTTTTCCAAAGCGTCTGCCACTGCCTCAATCTTGACCATGAACTGGAAACACTGGTGAGAGCTTTATTCAAATCCCTGATGATTTCTCTGAGTAGTTATTTTTTTATGCATGTCTAAGTATGATCCAGATTGTTCTTTATTTACCTACTTCTTCCTACAGCTCTCCCAACTGCTTCCTGAGTAATTTTACTGATAAGCAGACTTATAAAATCCAATTTAATTTCAAACAAGAATGAAACAATTCAGGGTGAAAGAAAAAGGGGAAGTCAGATTTTTGTTAACAGTTTTTTCTGTCCTGGTTTAACAAAAATACAAAAGATCAAGTTAGAAATGCCATATTTGGATTTGAAAATTATTTTCAGTTTTTCAAACGTTGCTAGCTTTTGTTTTCTCTTTTCGTCTGTAGGTAGGTATGGCTCCTGCAAAGTGTTATGATTTCAGTAGAAGAGTTTTGCAGTGGCTAACATTCTAACAAACTTTTTCTGACTACATCTGTATTCTACACGTATTGTTCCTACACCTGCGACTGAAATAAAATAGCAGCTCTAGGTAGAATTGCTTAATTGAATCTCAATTATTTTCTTGTTCTTACTTCTTCTTATAATTCCAAATCATTGTCTCATATTAATCTGAATGCTCTTGAAAAGAACTTGAAAGTGAAAAATACATAATTGTTTTATAAACCAATTTTCTTTCCTCCAATAAAGCAATTGTATAGCCTCTAGATTGATGGTATGACAGCATCTTTCTAGTTCTGCACAGTCATTAGAAAGGGAATTTAGCTATAATCTCAGTCAACTTTAGGCTACCACTGAATAGAAACGTGGTCTTGTGTAAAACATGCCTTGCAACAAACTGGATGTGACAAGCAGGGAAGATCAGTAGATTACAGTTCTGAAATTGTAAGAATGGTTATACTATACCCTATGCTTGTTACAGACTTTGCCAGGACAATAGAGGAGTCAAGTGTAATTTTCTGTTCTCTTCACTGTCCAGCAGAGGAATCATTAAAAATATAATTCCTAACAGTATCATGTCAAGAAAATCAGAATATCATAATAGTAAAGTACCTTGGCCTTTTCACTTCTTTGCGATTTGATTGGCTTGTCATTATACTCCTTCCTAATATTTGAGTGAAGCTGTAAACAGGTAAAGAGCTGCAGTGCCAGCTAACCATGCAACTGAACAGGCCAGTGCATCATGACACTTAACATCCTATTTGTCCTTTTTTCTCTTGCAGTATAAGTACTGAAACAGAAGCTGTGAGAGACAGATATTCTTTCCTTTTGTCATTAATTGGATCATAGGTAAACTTGTGGTTTAGCTTTCCTTCAGATTCAGAACAGTTGATCCCTGATTTCTTTTCACCAAGGAAACTGAACTAATGCAGCAAATCTAGGTATTACTTTTATTGCCCTCTGTGGTTAGAAAATAAATATACTAGGTTTAGTTAATATTTGTCTTCATATAGCACATACAAATTTTATGGATAAACAAAATAGCATCCTATATAGCACAATCTTTCCTGTGCTCTTCAAAACCAGAGGATTCTTCTTTAATCCATTCTACATCACAGAGTGATTTAAGATACTTCTGCTATCTAATCTAATTTTTCATTACTTTATCACTTCCAAAAGTGTGATAGGGACACTCCAAAAGATGAAGAAAGCTAATAGACTCTTAACCTCTGAAATTTCACTGATTTAAACATGCACATAGCTTCAATCACGAAGCTGATGACTATTGTTGCCAAAGAATATTAAAGGCATAATCATGGAATATATTTCACATGTAACAGAAAGCAAGGAATAATGAAAGATACAAAATGCCTTATCCAGAGATACGACTGTGATTCTCTATTGATAAATGTAGATTTGTATATACCTCACTGATTTGAAGTACGACTTTTACCTGTGTGAGATGATAGAACATAATGAGCTTTTCTCTTCAAATTAGCCAAGGCATAAAACTGAATATTTATGTTTCCTTTATGTTAGAGAAGAATAAACAATATGGGGTCTCATATAAAGTGTTCTGGGACAGAATTAACACTTGAAAATTTTTAATAAATTCCAGTCAGGGGAGTGAATTTTTACTGTTTCAGTACTCTGCATCATGTGAAAACACTGGGCTTTTGTCTCTAGTAGCTATAGATTTGAAAACACCTGATAAAACTACAGAAATCTCTTCCACATGTTAAACTATCAATATTTCCCAAATTTAATAAAATCATTTCAAATACATTTTTTCAAGGTTGAGAGAATTGCAATGAACATTTATTTTTCTTATTCCCAGTACTTAATATAATAAGAATGGCTAAGAATGCCTAAATAACCACACATTTCATAAAATACAGAGTTATCGTCCTTCTCCCTTCAAAAAAATTGCATAATGCTTTTTGACTGACACAGACACAGGTACAAGTAGCACCGTGACTGGTTGGAAAGTAGTAGTCAGTTTACACTGAGAATTTAGTGAACTGTCTCATGATATTCTGGGTCTGCTTGGTTAGTAAACTAAGTTTCCTGCATGAATTGATGCAGACTAATGTGTTTCCACAAAAAAAAAAAAAGAAAAAAAAAAAGAAGACATTAAAGTAGCTGGTGACATTGCTATGAATTTGGTTTAAAATATTGCTCCCAGGCATGGAGCCAGATTTGAAGCTAGGGCAGTCTTTTACCTTCTGCTGAATTAGAACATCTTGTGTGTGTTCTAAGTGGAACTGCTGACACAACCTTGATCAAAACAGGCTGAAATGCATGGCTTTAACAGAGTTGTGCAATCGTTGCTGTTAGCATAAACATCTTCCGCAACACAAGCAAAACAAGACTCTCCATTCACTGAACACAGCACAGTTTTGTGTGTTTTTATCATCTGTGATTTATGAAAGAATGGGTCACATTAAACCAGCAGGCTTTCCAAAAGAAATAAGTGTTTCAGCAAATGACTTCTAAAAATTAAAACCTCAACTCAAACTCAGATTACCAACTCATAGTCATGATTTAATCAGGAACTTAAAAATGCATCTAACAAATTTCACAACTGGCTATAAAACATCAGCGTTCTTCTTCTTTCTTCTCTTCTATGGATCTTATTCCTTGTGAAGGACTGAAAATACTTGGTTCATTGAAGTATACTTAGCAGAGAGACAGATACAGACACAGAGTAGTATCACAAACTTAACCTGACTGGGACTTCAGGTATTATAACTGTAGCCTGAGGGAAGAAAAATAAGTGCTCAGCAGTGTAGGTGCAAAGGCATGTCACTAGCAAAAGTTGCTACTGCAACCTACTCTAAGGCCCCTTTCCCAAAGCGCAGTTTTGAGAGATGGTAGAAAGTAACAAATATAAGATTCCCTGAACCGCTGCCATTACCTGGACTAATGGACTTTTATTTATTCCAGGTAGATTAATTTATTCCTTCTATGATTCCACCAGCTTTCCCCTCATCTGGGAAGAGGCAGGCTATGAACCTGTTGATGCTCTCACAGTTCCCTGCAAGCTGCCTTTGCACTTTGGAGGTTTCATTTTAGCCCCCTGTTCCTTTTCTGTAAAGCAAATTTGTTCCTCACCTCCAACCCTGGCTGCATGCAGGATGGCTGCAATCTTTTGGACAGAAACACAACTTGAGCAATACATATAGACCAAATTCAGTCTTCAAGGCATTTCTGCTCATATTTCTGAGCTTCCAAGACAGGTAACAAACTTAAATCCTCCACATGTGGCATAAGGGATACTGTGTTAGATAGGATTAGACAGCTAATCAGGGTTTCACAAGAGGGACTTAAGTATGTTTTCTGATGGGATATTTAAATATCTAAATCTTTTTTCCAGATCCATCTCTTGGTTTATGTCTTTCCTCTCCTATCTCCCCTTCTCCCCTATTCTTTCCCCTTCTTCTTTCTTTCCTTCAAAGTCTAGAAAAATTAACTCCGCTTGTGCGGTGCCTTGAGGCCAGGTATGCCACTGTGTAAACAGCATCTATTATGTTGTTTACAGTAGCATAGTTGTTTTAAAATAGCTGCTGTTTTACTACCACTATTGATACAACACTGAAAAACAAATGGATGAAAAAATACCACATAATGTAGAAAGAGAAAATTAAATAATTTGGGTTTTTTTCTCCTTGACTGTAGAATATTTATCTGCTGAAGGGATTTTACTGGTCACCTTAAAATAATGTTTCAAAGCTCTTTATCTGTCTTTTTGCTGGGACATGAAAGTTCCAGTGTTTTAAGAAGCTGTTTACTCCACACTGAATTAAAAAATATTTGTCTCAAAATGCCAGGGAAAAAAATCATGATCTATTTTGTGTAATACACTCTAGTTGGCTGTTTCTTCAAAAAGCAGCATCTGCAATTTCTGCATGTGTTTCAATTCAACTTAATATGCTGCAAAGCTGTAGTCTTTCTATATAAAAACGAACTATGTGATGTAGCCAGCCTCTTAGGTAACACAAAGGATAAAAACAGCCAGTGTTAAACATTTTAAATTGTACATTTTATGGCATTGATTGCAGAAGAAACTACCTCAAGGCAGAAACTGATTACTGGGTTAGGGAGGCAGGACAGTTGTTTTAGGCCTTGACCTTCTAGAAGGTGCACTGATGAAAACTGGCATGGTTCTCAGATATGATAACAATTATTTTTAAGATAAATTAAAGGATTGGAGTTGAAAGTAATTAGTTGAACAACAGTGTTAAATTAATTCATTTTTCTAAACATATTTTTAATGGTGAAAAGGTATGTTCTCATATGGCATTTTATTTTCCTGATTTTTGGAGTCATGTCCCTTCTGTCTTCCAGCAATGGTCTATATTTTCTATAAGGGGGGTGCTCTAGCCTCTAAAGGCAGAAAGCAAGAAGTAGAGTGTGGAGAAAGTATTGTGTAAACCAGATTCCATAATATAAATCTAATTTCAGTTGTTTATAACAACTTGTCCTTGCCAAATTGAAATGACTTGAGATGAAGTGTTGCATAGTAACTCACTTTCTATCTTTTCTTCTAGACAAATTCAGAAAAAAATTTTATTGCTGTAAGTAAGTAATATACTTCACATGTTAGAAATCATGGTGCCTCTACTGCTTTAAAGGATGAATGTGGAGTTTGGCAGTGCATTTGCCTTAGTGGAAGGAATTAAGCTTTTAATCATCTTTAAGAAAAAGAATCTGTATTTAGAAAAGTGGATAAGTTACTTAAAAACAGCTTTTCACACCTTTTCATCATATTCTGTAGTGAAATCCTTTAATTTCTCTCTTTCTAACTGGGCTTTCTTTTCCTTTCTTACTGTCACTAAGGGTCTGTTCACAGAACTGGACCACCTAACATGGTCTAGTGCAAATCCAAATGAGACTTCCTTCTTAGGATCCTTTCACAAAATCCAGTAGAACTGGCCTTAAGGACTATGAATGGGAGCTCTCCCTTCCTTTGCTAATACAGAAGTTGCTATTGGAAAAATATCTGGCAAGACTGAAGCAGAAAGAGAAGTAGAGCAATTGTGACATTTAGCTGAGTGACAGATTAGCACAAAGAACAAAACCCTGGGAATGGTTCTGGTGCTCCCAAACCCATCTGGTCCAGCCTAGGACTGGAAGAATGGGAGAATGTAAAGAAACAAAGGCTGGTGGCTACAGGGTTGTTTGAGATTTCAGGACTGGGAGCTCTGAGGACAAAAAGTTGCAACTAGTTCCAAAGGGAAGAGGTTGAGCTGGACATACAGAAGCAGTGTTTGCTGAGAGCCTGGTATCTAGCACTTACTTGACAAGAAGTCTGGCAAGACGGTGACTGGTTGGCAAAGAGCATGCAATGATGTTGGGCAGAGAATGAATGGATTCTGGCAGGGATAATTTCAGATCTTCACTGGAAATGGAAGAAAAGTAGAATCAAAACACAGCAGTAAGAAGCCCATTTGGATGAACAAGCAAACTAAGGAAAAAGAGCAGATATAGCTAAGGGGCACTGTGTTGGCTTAACAAGAATACAGGAATGAAAATGGGAAGGAAAAGAATCCATGGAGTAAGAGAAAAGACTGGGCCTTTAACAGCAGATAAGACAGGTACAGCTGCAGTAAAGGTTTTGCCTGAAGAATAGAAACTGGCAGAGAGAAGACAAAGGCAACATGATTGGGAGAAGGAAATTGGTTTGACAAGGAAGATGATTGGAAAAGGAGAAGAGAAAACAGTAATTGTGTGTGTTTATGGCTGCACATTATATCAGATACAGGAATTGAAGTGGACATTTTTTTAAATTTTGTTATAATTCTATTATTGTCAAATACCAAAAAACCACTGACCATTGACAAACTGACCACTGCTGTTGTGTCAGCTCCAAAGCTACACTCCAGTGCAACAGATCCAGTGAAACTGATAACCAGTGCAGGTGAACATATATTAAAAAAACATGCACTTAACCACGTGGCTGACCTTACATTTAATGCCATTTGTCTAGAATAATAATGAGCTTGAAAGGAAAGAACCCACAGAAATTAAAAATGTTCTAATGTTAATAAATAGGGCAAACATTGATGAGGTAGTATTTTTAATAACTGTTCATTGCAGTCACTAGGTAGAAGCTCCAGTGGAAAAAAGTAGCAGGAAGTGAAATACTGTGTCATAGCATACATGTTGTAGAGTTAGATTAAGCTTCTTAAAACTACATTTAATCCTGACTCTTACTAAGTTTTAACAGTTCACCAAAATTAAGTCATTTTAATGTAGATTTCTGAGCAAAATATTTTTTAAAGCAGCTTTTTCTTCAAGTTCTTGATTCTCTTTTTTTTTAAATTTAAATAATCATGTCATATAACAGCTCTGTTTCTGACATACAGACATGTCTGGATAAGCTGCAAGAATCAGATATTCTAGGCAGTTCTCTTCTTCTTGATACCAAACAGCTGTAACCTCTTGACAGATCTAGCATAGACTTTGCCCCCACTGAGAGGATGCAGCATCATTCTGCTGCATCCCCTTTTCAGCTGGATCTCGCATATTGATATCCACTTGTCATATTCAAAATAGGAATGGAAGAAGTAATTATGAATAATATATAATACAGTATTAGCCATAACTGTCAGTCAGGGTTTTTAAATACCTACAGAGTGAAAAAGATAATCCTGAAAAACAGGCAGCTCAGAAAAACAGAGAATAAAACCCCAGAGTTTTATTTAATGACTTTGGTCACTTGACCCCAGTTCATAGCTAGGCTGCAAAGATGCTCAGATTAGACAGCAGTGAAAGCTACCAAAGCATAGAAAAGCAGGCAGACAGACAGTCAGAGAAAACCTTTTGTCTGTTTAAAAGGCTGCAAAGTTTTTTCACAAACTTAAATATATTCATACCTCAAACACATGTATATGAACAATTCATTCACTTGTCCTCATTACCACTATGTTATGAAGATGACTGTCATTTAAATATACTCTTTTATTTTCTAAATACAAGATAACACAGCTACCAGCAGTAGTGTTCAGGACAGTTACTGCAGAACTAGATATTTTTTACATTTTGGTTTTTCTGCAGTGGCCATATACACAGAAATTGCAGAGCAGTGGATGCATGTCCATTTTAATCATGCCAGGTGAAAATTAAAGCGTATATCACCCTCTGGAGGATCCCATGACTAAAAGAAAAACTTAACCCCTCATTCTTCCTTTGATGACAGAAACATATTGGGCAAATTACGTAGATTGTAATATATAAAATAATGTATTCATCAATTCATCCAAGAAGAGACTGAAGCAAGTAAAATATTACTGGTTTTGTTGTCTTCAATCAGAATAATGGAGTGGCAATAAGTCATTTTCGTGCAAGGACTAGCAACTTCTGTGCATATTTACAAGGGGGATATATGATGAGTTTCTTCTTCTAATACAAGGAAGTGATTATTTTTGTCCATCTTCACCTTAGGGTATTGCATAGAGTCGTGCTGGTATTTTCAGCTGTTAACATTTACATACAGCTTTTAGAGCAGCAGAAATACTGTACTTAGCCCTTAGAAAAAAGTTCTGTCAGAAGTTGTATAAAATTAAGGTCAAGCAGCCTCTGCTGGTGTGAGTGGGAATTATAAAAATAAGACACCTTATATCCTAACACTGTACTTAATAAAGTAAAATATAAATAAATAGGAAGGTAGGAATCAGCACATTCACATTGCTTCACAGCTTGTCAAGAGCTGACTTCTTTGATAGTGTCAGCACATTTGTAAAATTAATGTAGTCAAAAATGTCATTCAATGTTCCTACCCAAAATGCTGGCTACACTGCATTTCAGACTTTGTTCCTTGCACATCACACACCCAAATGAAATAACTAATTTTTTGTTTAAGAACCTGAAACTGTGTAGTGGCAAGGGTTGTCTGTGTCCACAGTGTGGTTTCTGTTGCACAAAATTTGATCAGTTCACAGTCTTTAAAATGTGGTGCCCAAGACTTGGAGTTTCATTGCCACTAGATCACAACTATGTAAGGAAGGGCTTCAGGTCAATCTTTCCAAGGCAGCAGAAGTGTTAATATGGTGCCTTTAAAATACATATTTTAAGAAGTACGTATCTCAGCTGTTAAACTTCTGCAGGACTTTAAAATTCAAATAGAGAACAAGGCTAAAATGTACTAGATTGTCCTAAAATGATAGAATCATAAAATGGCTTGGGTTGGAAGGGACCTTACAAAACCTGTAGTACCAACCCCACTACCATGGACAGAGACACCATCCACTAGAGTGGGAAAATCCCCATTCAGCCTGGTCTTGAACACTTCCAGGGATGGGGCGTCCACAACCTCACTGGACAATCTCTTCCAGTGCCTCACCACCCTCCCAGTAAAGATTTTCTTCCTAATGTCAAAACTAAACCCACCCTCCTTCAGCTTAAAGCCATCACCCCTTGTACTATCACTGCAATTTATACTTACCTTTGTAAGAAATCCCCATCCACTCCCTCTCTGAGCAGTGGAAGGTGCTGTAAGGTCTCCCCAGTGCCTTCTCTTCTCCAGGCTGAACAACCCAGAATCTCTCAGCCTGTCCTCAAAGGAGGGGTGTTCCTCTGAGCCCTCTGATCACTTTTGTTGCCCTCCTGTGCTTTTGTTTCAACAGGTCTCTATGTCTTTTCTTGTGTTAGGTGCCCTGGAGCTGGACACAGTATTCTGGGTGGGGTCTCACAAGAGCTTCCCTCCTTAAAGGTAACTTGTTTTGTGCAGCTGAAGTATACTTTTCCTGTACTATCAGAGAGGCTTTATTTGTCAGTGTTGCAAAATATAGTGTTACACTTCCTCGGTCTTCCACTTGATATCCTAATGGGCCACTCTTTTATTTTCTCAACTTTGATTAATTTGTTCTGAGTTGGCTCTGTGTCAGACCACAACTAACAAAAAAATAAAATGTCTGCAACCATAAACTATCTAAATTTTATTCCAATTTTCTCTAAACTGACATTTAAGCTTCTTTTTAATCCTGTGTAATACAAACAATAAGTATGACTGTTAGAAATTTTAACCTTTTTCTTATTGCTTCCAAAACTAAGTCAAAGCTTTCCTGACAAATGTCCTAATTTCAAGCGAGAATATAGATAAAAACATACACCTTCCACTGTATTTCTTCTTACTTACCATTCTGTTTTCCAGCACTAGATTGGTCAATCACAAATGACAAGATATTTAAATAATATCAAAATTCAAAACATATCTCATTACTTCAACATGTTATTATTTCAACAGAATGCAAAACCAGGTGAAATAAGAAAAAGACCAGAACTACCACAGAAAAAAAGTAAATCAGTAGAGTCTCCTCTGCTAGGTAAAACTAATACTTTTTGTCTTCCCTTCTTCCTTTTGTTTCATCTGCCATGTATTTCTTGTTGCTCTAATTGTTGTCCTGTATCTTTTGTAAGAATACCTGGAAAATATAGTTCTACATGTTATCAAATATTCTTGGACCAGGGCTATAACTTGAGTCCCAAAATATATGTCAGTGTTTTGGCAACCTAGATCCAACTCAGGACTACAGATCACATCAGATCATAAAACTATGATGAAATCAAAGGAAACACGCAGAAAGACAGTTTCATAATAAGTGTTAAATCATTCCATAAGGGCAAGAGTGGAGATGCTAATCTTACAGGTGGAGAGAGAAGCAGAGTTGCAAATCTTCATAAAGTGTCTTCTTTCCAAAAAAAAAAAAAANCCAAAATAGAAAAAGCAGTTCTTCAAGTCTTCTTTAAAAATATGTCAAGATTTTGGATCTAAGCACGGTGGTGTTTTACAGCTACATTAACTGTGGATCTTTTCCTCAAAAATCTCAAGTCACATTTGGTCCACATTTCAGCATCTGAGTGCATAAATGTAGTTTATTCCTTGCAGACACCTGATCAGTATTTTTACTGATATGGGTTTTGCTTATGGAGCCATTCTGCGTTTTTTGCCCAGTGATCTTTGAAAGCCAAAACTAAAAGAGCGAATTCAGCTAAGTGAAAAATACTCTTGCTGTACAAACAGAAGTTGCATTTATTTCAACACATATTAAAAGGTCAATGTATTGTTGTGTGGATACATACACATATTTTTTGCTGTTGCATTCCACAGTAATTAGATTAAAAGTTGCTGAAATATGCCCTTTGATTTAATGGAAAAAGTGGATCCTTATCTCACAGAATCACACCAAAACTCTGAGACCAGAAGTCTTTAGCAGCCCTGGTCAAAAGCAAGATTTGGTTCCATCCCTAACTATCAAATTACAGATACAAAATTATCAACAATATAAATCATCACATGGAAATATCTGTATTTCCATGTTCAGGAAAAAATTGGATTCTAAAGCATTTAAACATCACATGAATACTCATTTTCTCTTCATGTATATGGAAAATAGTAAAATATCTCTGTCCAATTTATTTACACTTGTTGGGGTATACTTAGGGAAATTTCTGTGACCTTCTTCCCATGGCATGTAACCACCTTTGGTACAAAATATTGTTCGGTACAAAAAAAAATTATGTTTCTTCGTCATTCCAGACAGAACAAGAAGTAATAGCTAGATTAGCATGAAATTGGATTTTGGAGATGGAAAAAGGAGATTGCCCTCTCTTCCATTCAACCACTGAATCTGAAAGGCTGGCTACTTGTGTAGCTCTGATTTACACTGAATGCAGCCTCTGCCTGACAAGATTTCAAGAACTCTATTTCTGAAGCAGTAGCAACTCAAGCTGCTGCTGCCTCCTCGACTTTATGTTTCCTTGGAATAATGCCAAAAGAATGAAATGGAAGTGCATCAGATAAGAACACTTAAAAAGAGATAAGCTACATTTTCAACTTTAAAATCCCTCTCAATCTATTTAGTTTTCCAGAGATGTAACAGAAGATGAACTTTTCACAGGCAAGGGACAAGGAAAGAATAAAAGCTAGGAATATCATTCCTCCTCCTCCTGGTAGGAATGAGAACTTTTCTCTATCAACAGCCTTGTGCACCTCCTAGTAAAGAGGCAGTTATCAATTACAGGACAGTATTTAGTCTGGGATTGCTGAAAATACAGTCTTTAAAGTTTTCACTTGTGAAATTGGCACAACCAGCATCGCTTTTTTTTTGGAAGTTTATAAAATATAGGTATTCAGCTCATTATAGAAAAGTGTGGTATAGACAGTATAAGTAACTCAATAGAAAATTACATCTTTCATTGTTTGATTCAAAGTTCTGAAAAAAATTATCATGACCTTACAAAGACTATAATTTGTTTTACTGCTATTCTCAAAGATAACAAAGGGAAGAGGATGAAATTACCATGAATGCATTTGCATTGCTAGTGCAATACAGTTTTATGCTCCAGAAACTACTCTGAAGGAAAGATATAAAGACCAGTGGATGAGGATAATGATACCAGTAAGTCTTCAATATTATTACTGGTAGAAATACATCCAGGAATATCTTCTAATTAAATAATTGCTATTAGAATCTCAGCCAGCCACTGGCACTAATTCTGAGTACTTAGTAGCCATAAGATAGTCCTAGAGACAATAGGTCAGCAATTAATAAAATACGTGATAGAATAATTGCTTTGCCAATAGAAATTACAGGCTTGCTCCTGGTTTATTACATTTGGTTATCCCTTGCTGTTGTTTCCATTTGTTTTAAGAGAAACCACAAATATCTAATCTTCTTTTTTCATATAAGAAAAGAATTCACAGCAGACTCTATTAGCAAAAAGTCTTAAAGGTGTTATAAATTAAATTGAAATGGGGTTACTTGAAACCCCAAGTACTGAGTCCATAACATCACAGTGTTAAAGTATTCAAGGCCAAGAAGTGGTCCTAAGGAACCTGATCTGGTGAGTGCCATCGCTGCCTATGGCAGGGGGCTTGAAATTAGGTGATATTTAAGGTCCCTTCCAACCTAAACCATTCTATGATTCTGAGTCCATGAGGTTATGATTTTATGAAATTAATTCCCAAATGATTCAATTTCTACACTTTGACATTTGAGATAACTCTGTATAGTAATGTATCTACACTGTCTAGAGTCAATTTAAACTCTAATCCTGCACCAGTTTATGTGAAATCATATTCAGTACCATGAGCTTTCAGAGAAAATTCAAGGTACAGAGATGTCAAAAGCCTGATTGTACAGCATAATAGCCTGTATTCCTAAAAGTACTGTCCATATACATTAGTATTCCTCTACCAGGGAAAATATTTTCCTTCACTAGCTGTGATACATATTTAAGTTTCATCTATTTGTAATGATGCTATGAAGAATGAGTGATCCAATGTTCTTTTCTTTCACAACTCTATAGAAAAAATAGAATGAGTCTGGACACAAAAAAATTCCAGTATGATATTGACAGCAGACTACATCAGAATACGTTGAACTCTACAACCCTGACCTACCAAAGCATTTCTGTACCTGCTGTATATTAAACAAACAAGTAATCACATGGCTTCTACTGGACCTACTAACACTTTAGCTCAAAACTTGCTGGTTTGGGGGTTTTTTTAGTATGGTATGCCACATTTCAACGTTAGACAAAAGAGGATGCAAAGCACACCTGCCAAGACCTTGGGGGAGCTATTTAACCCAAGCTTGGAAAGGCAAGTTTAAATCAGGCATATCAAAAGATATTTTAATTTCAGAATACATCCAGCAAATAAAACGGTAAATTTGGGGATTTTATTTTTCTTCATTAGAAAGAAATATAATATATTTTTGAAGGTAGGAACTTGATTTGTTCCATACAAGATTTCTATGGTCAAAATCACTTTATGAAAAAGGAGTTCTAAAGTTTGCTTGAAAGCTTGAACTTTTCCAGCCTTCTAATGCTTGCTTGAGTGACAGAATGATATTATTCTGAAGGTTGCAGAGTGACTCTTTGATCTTAAAGCTTGTAAAGGCCGTCTCACATGTGCGTGTTCTAATATTCACTGATAATCCGACTTGAACTTCAAGGCTGTAAGACCTTGGATCAGTGATTTGCAATTCAAGTGCCTCAAAAAAAAAAAAAAAAGAAAACCAGCTTAGTCTTATTAAGTGTTGTTGTAAAGCAATTGCAGGCAATTTTTTTTTAAGCAGCTCTGAAGTTCTGTCCAGAAACTTTGCCTATATAAATACATACAGAATGTCACAAATATCACTGTGGGCTCCCTTGAGTCACCTCTTCCCTCTGCCAACCCATAAGAAGTCCACACAAAATTTTAAGTAAGAGTTAATCAAAATAATAAAACACTCAAGCAGGTAGCCTAAAAAAATAGGACAGAAGAATTTATTTTTCAAGCTGCATCCTTAAGCTCTGCCCCTTTATTATTATATGTTGTTTTTACTGCAATACAAATTGTGAACCTTCTGGATGGGATTGACATAAAGCAGTATGCTGTGCAGAGAAATAAAAGGGAAAACACTGTTTAAAACTTAAATAGGAAAGATGAGATGCTAATACTAAATCCTGAACATAATATAAATTGTAAAGAGACAGCCTGAAATGACCTGTCACTTGTCTGTGTAAATTCCTGTGGTTCAGAAGCCCAGCCTGACTGACAAGGGCTCGTCCAAGGCTTGATTGGTCCAACCTTGCCATGAGAAATGTCCTCAGTGGAAGGTGACTGCGCCGAGGGCCAAGGCTGTACCAAGTCATAGAAACAGAATCCTGCTCTGAAGAAAATGGAAAGCTACGTCTACAATTTGTGCCCTTTACAAATCAAGTTATGCCAAAGTTCAGTCAGACTGAAGTACTCTTCTATTTTTTTCTCTGATTTTCCATCTCTCTGCTCTGTCTCCTTTGGCCTTCTTCACATTTTACATTCTTTCTCAGTAACTGCATGAAATAATGATGCCACTTTATCAGTTTTCATGTAATCACTGTTCCATCTTTATTTTAAAATGCAGAGTTTGCATCAGTGATTTTCCTAATTACTGTCACAGGTGTGAGATAAAATATACCTATTTCTTTCCATTCAAATTTGTGTTTCGTAAAGAGCAGCAACATACATATTTGAAAATTGCACTTGGAAGTACATTCTGGAATGTAAAAAACAGTATTGGGTTTGTGCAGGGGAAGAGACAAATTATTGCTATCTGGAGATTCGCAGCCATCAACAACTTTGATTTTGTTTTCCTGTATTCATAGTAACAGTAACAGTAACCAATGCACCGAATATATGTAACAGTCTTCCAAAAGATATTGACAAGCAAAGAAAAATAATTTGTTAATTTTTGTGGAGATTATTTTGAAAAAAGAGAAGCGACTATAACCCTTAGAATAATGTGTAGCAGAAATTTAAACAATTTAAAACATTTCTGACACATCAAAAACTAGTAGACTAGTGTTACTGCCTTCAATTACCTAGACTGTGAGAATGAATGTTACATGTGAAAGACATACAATAATGATTTAGTATCTAAATCCACTCTGTGTTTCACTAACACAGAATTCATTAGAGATTAAAGCCTCACAAATAACAGGATGTAACAAAAACAAATGTCAAAAAAAAAATTTAAAATTATGGTTTGGAGTTAAACTATAAGGAGGCTTTATGGGAGGGAATGATTATTTGGCTCCCTATCACACAAAGTCAACCAACAAGGAAGGTGCTTTAAGTTTCTAAAGGTGCAAATCACATATGTCTTTATCTAGTTTTCATGGATAGCTACACATGGCCTTAAACTTAGCAATAGTAACATCTTGTGATATGCATTTTTCCAAGCAGAAGATCACCTTGGCCCCCAAGACCAACCCAACATATTAACCTAGAGACTCAGCCCTGAACTTGGCCTAGTGCCCATACCTTTCTGCAGTGGATCTGGCAAGGCAATTTCTCAGCCAGAGATCTAGGAAACATAGTCTGTGAGGCTCACCCCATTACTTAAAGTACCATACAGTTTAAAAGATCTGTTTCATTGAGAAAAATACACCCACGTTTGAAGTAATGAAAGAACTATGCATTTTCTATATATTTTTTCAAAGGAGACCACACACAGCAAAGACTCCTAGCAGTAAGCAAATGTGGCAGAAAAATATGGTAGGAAAGCAGTAAGTTTAAGAATATATGACTGAAAATTTTTCAAGCACATTATAATATGTGGAACTAGACCTTAAATTGTGTTCTCTAGCTAAAAGTTACTGTATTTTCCATGGTTGCAGTTTTGTAATTTTCATGTAATCTTATAAATGTGGATTCACTCATATATTTTTTTTGTCCTTTTATACCTAATTTAATTGATTTTTTTACTTGACTGTCTGTCAATTCCAAGAGATAGATGCTGGGTTTTTGTACTGTATTTCTCTTCTTTTTGTTTCCTCCAGCTGCTTGATCTGTCACTCAGGAACAGCTTAAATATGATGAATCTTCACTTTAAATTAGTTAAGAGCACACTAAGAAAACACAGTAGATAGATAGATAGATAGATAGATAGATAGATAGATAGATAGATAGATAGATGGATGGATAGATAGACTGACTTAGAAAAAAGAAAGAAAAGAGAAACAAAGAGAAGTAAATGTGACACTACAGTTAACAACCACAAGTCTACAAATTCTCTGTTAAAACAATAGGATTGCCACATGTAATTGGATATAGAATTGTACCGTAAATTCCAAATGTAAACCCATACTTCAAAATCCATCTCGTTTCATTCAGAAATTCATAGATCCAAGTTTAATTTAATTTTATTTACTCTTTGTGACATAACAGGAAACAAACATTTTGCCCTTTTAATAGAGACTTTGCTAATGAGAATAACAGCTGTTCTCCAAGTTTCTGTACTCCAAGGCGTCTTAAAAACATGGGACATTTTTTCTGTGTAAAAACAGTGGAAAGCTTTATGTGTAATTATTTTGTGCAATAGAGGTGAAATTAAAGTTCAAATATAATCAAGTGATTTATACCTCTTAATGTTTCATTATACTATTTTTGTATTATTAAAGTTTAATTTGTATGGCAAAGACCTAGCCATAAAAATGAAGTCTTATTATTATACAATAAAATGATTTTTAAGAAAGATGACAGAATAAAAACTATATACGTTAATACATATATCATTTATATACATACCTATATTTGTTTTGCACAATAGAACTTTATGACATATATATTAGCCCTCTTATTTCTAGTTAATGTGTTTAGGAAAAGGTCACATTAGACACAGGCTACTTAATTTTTCAACATTTGGTTCTATTCTATTTGGTAAGCAAACCAGTGTATGGCACCATAAAGCAAGTGGTTAGAAAGGGTTTGTAAAACATATATATCCACAGCTAGGTGTTTAAATAAATGTGATATAGGAGCTACACCCTAGATGCAATAGAAAAAATATACAATAAGCACCATAATGTGTGTCATGTTACCCATACCTACATTTTGATCTATACTATTCCATCTTTGCATTTTGGTGAAAAATTGGTATCAAACTTGACTGCCAATATTTATGGGTTCCTTTCCCTGTATGTCAGTAAAGGAAAATACATTTCTCCAGAAGACATTTGTTAATGTAAATACCTATGTTCTGGTGCTAATATTAGGAAACATTAATATGATCTGCTTCTAGTGACTCCCCAAGAAGCTTTTATGACATTCAGTTTTGCAACTCAATTGAGTGAAACTTTTGTAGAACAAATTCTAGGTACCTCTTTACTAAAGGCAGGAAACTTGCATCTATGGCTCATAAGGCAATATGCTACAAAACAGACCATGCAATTGGTAAACAGATGGCAGAGCTACTTTGATTTCTCTGGTACTATATTTTTCACCATTCATTTTTCATCTCTGTATTTTTTATTTTGCAGAACAGGCATAAAATAAAATCAAACTGACCTAGAGACTTGAATTTTTCATGCAAGGACAAGTAAAATATGAAAGTAAAGCAAGAAATGGAAAATGGATCAAAATTCTTATTTAGTTAGTATAGTTGGTGTTAGGTGATTTAATTTATAACATATTTCCTCGTTAAAGTATTTTCTTCTTTTTCTATCAAATGATAACCTTTCATAAAGCATATTATATGCTTTTTCATAGCATCACTGAAAATTTAATGTACTTCAGAACTGAGCATGACCACTGACAAATTCCTACAGATTTTTCATATTGGAGGCTACATGTGATAATTATCTGACAACACAAAAGAGAAGGCTTATAAGACATGAGGGACAAGCACCATTAAGGGAAGTTATATAGCTTAAGTGTCTTGATGATGTGTGAAGGTCGTATATTAAACAAATTTACCTAAAACATATGTGTAACATAGAAACATAGAATGTGAAGGGGTTGGAATTGGCCTTAAACATCTAGTCCCCCTCTCAGAGCCCCATCCAACCTTGCCTTGGACACTGCCAGGGATGAGGCATCCACAACTTCCCTGGGCAACTTGTTCCAGTGCCTCACCACCCTCACAGTAAATTTCTTCTTAATATCCAATGTAAATTTCCCCTCTTTCAGTTTGTATCCATTAGTCCTTGTCCTATCACTACCGTTCCTTATGAAGCATCCCACTCCAGGTTCCCTCTGGGCCCTTTCAGATACTGTGAGGTTGCTGTGAAGTCTCCACGCAGGCTCCAGGATGAATGGCCCCAGTTTTCTCAGCCTGTCTTTCCAGTCTTCTTATCAGTTTCCTGGCCTCCTCTGGACTTGCTCCAGGAGTTCCATGTCCTTCTTATGTTGGGGATGCCAGAGCTGGAGGCAGCACTCCAGGTGGATCCTCATGAGAGCAGAGAAGAGGGGCAGAATCCCGTCCCTTCACCTGCCGGTCACCCCTTTTTTGATGCAGCCCAGGATGTTAAGACCTCCTCCACTGCTCTCTCTTTTCCGTATCTCTCTCTCTACCTCAATGTAGTGCTGAATAAAAATCTGTGCTACTGACTTCAGCATATGGTCTTATTTGCACCTTAACTGGGGCAGAGATGTCCCTCTAATAATTTTAATAATTTTAACACCATCAAATCCATGTCTCTTCAATTTGGAGACAAGAAGGTTGTGCAGGACAGTGTCAAATGTGTCCACAACTCTTTTGTCACATACATGTACAAAGTGATTTTTTAATTGACAATTCATATTTTTCCAATTCTCATAATTTAATGTATGCTGAAGTCTTATCATTGTAGATCAATTCTGGTTTTTAGGTGAGCAAAATTACTACAGCACAGAATACCCCACAGTGATAACATTTTTTAATATGATGTAACACTATCCCTATTTCATAAGAACTAAGACTGAGAGGATAAGGGCCAAATCCACAACAGTCCTTAGGCCCATAAAAATTCTGGAACTTTAATTCACATATAAATTTCCACTTCCACACAGCTCCAGCTCTCTAAAGAACAGATGAACTCTAGTACCTTAGTGTTTACCTTGGGGTTTTCCATGTATTTAAAGTTGTGTCTGTGACCAGTATCTATTTCACCTCAACAGGTTTTGGTGCCTAGCTGCTATGACCAGAATCTATAAACTAGGCTCTGGATGAGTGACTGTAAACAACGGAGTCTCCGAGGTCTGAAGTCATGAGCCAGGACATATCAGCTACCATTTCTGAGATCACTACAACTGCAACCTAATTTAAGACACTTGATTGTGTGAAGGCCATGTGTACAGACTCTCAGACACAGCTAACCACTCAGCAGGTAGGTCTCTTTCAGAAAGTCTCCCTCATTTTCTTCCAATACAATACCTAAAGAACTGTAACAAGAAAGTACAATCAATCTGTTTTAAAATGAGACCACAAGAACTGAAATCTCTGAATACGGCAAATGACTACCAATAGCTGTTTACCTGTATATAATTTAGTGTTGTGGTGGTTCAGCCCACCTCGGGGCTGGATGTCATTCGGTGGATCAACTTCCCTGCCCATTGACTCCGACCCCAAGGGTGGATCAGAAGAGGAGTCTGAAGAAGAGGCTGTGGCATAAAGCCTCCTCCTCCAGGGTGTTACCCCTGCAGCATCTCCTCCCCCTTCTCCAGATCCTTCCGCCTTTCTCTGTTCCTCATTAGCTTACTTGTTCATGTTTATTCATGTCCCTAGTTGCTTATGTATTAGAACTAGAAAGTTCTCCCCTGTTCCTCTCCCCGTTGGTTGCCAATCATCCCTGTTCAATCCCTATTGGTCTGTTCCCCTTTGTTCCTCCCCTTCACTGGCCTCCGTTAAAAGGGCTTGTCAAGTCCCTTTCCCCACCTTTTGTTCTGTGCTCTCCCTCCGGTTCAAGTCAATAAACTGGAACTGTGAGCACCAGACTGAGGTCCCTCCTGATTCTTTGCTGTCATCCGTCATCTGGCAACAGCCTAGCTGCAGCCTGTGCTCCTGTGTGCCTTTGGCAGAGAGCCTCTGCTTGCCTCTCGGGGCAAGATAGGTGTTGCCGACCGAAACGTGACCATTGTCGCCTGCCAGGCCACCGAGTGGCCAGCAGCAAGCGCGACAGAGTGGCGCCCAATGTGAGGCCCTCTGGACATCTAGACAACTGACCAGAGGGTCCACTTCCGTGTTCCAGTCAACGTGACTGAAAACTCATGGATTTATACATTGGGACAGCTGCTGCCTCTGCGTGCAGCACGCTGCTTTTTGCACAGCGGTGCGCCCAGAGAGAAGGAGCTGACAATCCTCCAGTGACCCCCTGAAGGACTGGCTCCGGGTGACGGACCGCCCTGAGAGGTTTTCTGTTCCCGGACCAGCTTCATTGTCTGGTGAGCATCTCCCCTACATTTTTCCCTTTCTTTAGAGATACTCTCCTGGTCTCCAGGTCCTTTTTTCCTTTCGTTCTCCTTTTACCCTCGAGGCGGGTGAAGTTGAGTCGCATGCTTTTCTTTTAAATATGGGGTGTAAGTTGTCCGCAACTCAGAAGGAGGTTTACTCCCAAGTTGTGGGGACCCTATTAGTGGGAGGGAAGCATTTTTCTAAAGGGACAGTTAAACGTTTTGTTCGATGGCTTTTTGTCACTTTTCCCCATCTGTCCCCTGAAAAAGATAGAGACATCTGCTTTTGGAATGAAGTGGGAGCGAAAATGTCCTCCCTCAAATCCTCAGGAGACAAAGCGGCAAACAAATTTTATCCCCTGTTAATTCTAATCTGTGAGTCACTCAGCCCGCGGGGAAAAGAGATAAAAAGGCCACGCCGTTCCCCCCCCCGTT
>VXBT01001328.1:0-12110 GCA_013400235.1 Oriolus oriolus
AAAGAGAAAAGCTTGAAGTACCTTCTTACCAGGAACTGTTTCTCTGTCACAGGACATTTGATCTCTCCAGGTGAGAACTTGCCCTGATCATGATACAGGACAACTGTGAGAGGAAACCTGTCAAGTGTGGTGTGATCAGAATCCCATTTAAAATCTGTAATGATCAGTTATCTCCTCCATGCAGGCACCTGGGGAAAACTCCACTCTCAGAGAAGTTCTGCTCACGTTTCGTTTCTCCTCCCACAATGTGGCTTCACCCCTGCCAGGACACGTCTGACCACCCCTCAGCCTGCCCACGCTGTCCTTTCACTTCAGACTGCCTCAGGTACAGCCAAGAATGGTGCTTTAATTACAATTAACTTCCTGCTTTTTATTTTTGATTGATCCTGACACCTACCCTTAAGTCAGGATCTTCAGGAAGATTCTACCCGATGTGTAATTGTTGAAACACTTATTAATCATATATAGATACTTAACTCTCCACAACAGAACGTGAAATCTTGCTTCAACTCGCTTCTTTCTATATTTCATTTATGTTTCCCTTGATTGGATTCACTGAGTCCAAGTTAATCTCAGTTATTCCATGGAAAAACACCACACCTGTGTTGTAGTGCCACGTGACTCCTGCATCGGCTCTTTTGATCATTTGTGTGAAGGAGAGAAATAAAAAAAGTTTACTTCTGTTGCTAGGCAAAGCCTTAATTACAAGTTTGGGTCTTTAGGCTTTAGAAGATGCTTGTTTGAGAAGTTTATAATCCCATTCTGGGTCCCGGTTGATCTTTAATTTAAGGAAACAGGGTCAGATGTCCATAGTGTCAGTGACCAGCACAAGTCATGTGTTCAAACCCACAGCTGTGTTAATGCCTTCAAGGAGACTCTGGAAATTGCTGTATCTCATCAAAAAAAGTCAATCCCTTCAACTGACAATTATTCTAAATTTACAAATCTGTGATGTGCATATGCTTAGAAATACCCAGCATATGTCTGTGAGGAGTCATGTTTGAAAGCATATAAAGACTGCTTCTGTTGCAAAAAAGCTGCTGTTCCCCATGTTTTCTACGACAATAATTAGTTTTCTTTCGTTTCCCCTGGAGATGGAAGTGGTGTCTGAGCAGACACTCAGGTCTGTTCAGCACCACAGTCAGCATTTCAGGTCCAGCCTCAGCCACCCTGCCAGGACCTGCCCCTCCTTGGAGTGGCCTTTCCTGCAGGAATACTGCTCATATCTGTGTCATTTCCCAGCTGATTGATGAAATATCTCTATTTTGATCACAATTATCATTGTCTAGTAGCTTAAAGAGCCGATTAGGGTAGAGAGTACCTCAGCTAAAGCAGCAGCTGTCCTGGGTTTGAAGGTTTAACCTGCCCATACAGGAAATTGCACATCTGTCAACACCCTGGGTTCTCCAGCCAGACTCTCTTCTCCTTCTACCTGCTTGAAAACTTCCTTTTCACTTGAATTTCCACTTTTCAAACATATTAGGGAATGATTCTCCCTGCATTCCAGTAGCTCTCTGAGGTACACTCCGTATTTTCACTTCCCTGTAGCAGCCCCATAGGAAGTCTGAGAGAGAAGTGAAGCAACTTGCCTAAAATTATGCATGGAGTAGTAACAGATCTGAAATTCCCCCTTCCATATCCTATGCTCAGACCACCCAAAACCTCAACACTCTCCACTACGGCCTCTAAAGCTGGATTTGCTACTGCAGGGGAAAAAAAAAGCAGATTTAAAAGATTTATACCATTGTCAAAAAAGGTGAGACAATATAAGCACTAAGACAACAAAAATACAGGTTTTCATGGGCTTACAGGGGAAGAGTGAGGGAAAACCCATTCCATCTGGGACACAGCCCAAAGGAAAATCAGGTAATTCTGATTTTCAGTAAAATAGTAAAAAGCTGTCTCAGCCAGGAAACCTAAGCCTGCTTTATTTAGGTGGTAATTTTAGAGGGAAAAGGCTCGATTTTCTTCCTCTGTGAAATAATCTATCATCAGTGACCCATCAACTCCTTCTGCTGGTCAATTCATCTGCTGCTGGTGCTGCTGCTCACGCAGCCCTTGGGTGTGGAGCTGAGGGACAGATTTCCAGGTAAGCCAGAAATCCAACCCTTGCTTCCCTTGAGTCCATGGAGAACTGGCAAATCCCAGTCACATGCACTTAAGCCACCAAGGAGCTGAAGGGAGGAGACAAATTCCAATGAAATCAAGGATGGCTGAGTGCTTGAGTAGAGCAATCAGCCCTCCTCCTGTACCTGTCCATCATCAGCCTCTCCCACACCTGTCCACGTCCATGTTCCAAGGAGCACCATGACATTTTTTGTCGGTCATTAAATCACCTGCCCCCAGCCCTTGATCCAAATGCCCACTGAGCCCCCTGTGCACTTAAAAACAGCAGTTTGGGGTGGGGAGAGGAGTTACCTGGGCAGATTTGGGTATAAACTGAAAATAACGAGCATGATTTAGGATCTATCCACCTTTTCCCTGGACCACACGGATGGTGCTGTAGGAAACCAAAAGCTTTGTCAAACTGCAGGTCATTCCTTCCTGGGCTGTTTTTAGGAAAAGAACTTCCCTTCTCAGTGGTGTCAACAATTGCAAAATAAAAATCTGTCATTAATCAGGAATGACCCACTTCCCACCTAAAACTGGAAATCAGACCCTAAAACAATCCAGTCCTGGGAAAGTCTGGCTGTATCCCTTTGGATTTCCCCCATGTTCTGCTCAAAGCACCCAGCTTCAGGAAGGGAAATGTATTTTAAAGTGCATTTACCACAGCAATAGTACCAGCACTAAAAGCTTTTCCCCTCATCCCTGTCCTCGTCATTCCATGTCTGGAATAGATGAGACTCTTCCCAGAATTCATCCTTGTTGTACCTCAAAGTCTCAGTGGTTTTGCATCTATCGATGACCCTGGGATAAGAGAAATCCGGTGTTGCGCGTCCTGCTCCGCACTAAACTCTACTCTGGAGCTGGTTTGGATTTATTGGGCACGAGGATCCAGCATGCGGAATGTGTCTGTTGGGATCTGCGTTTAAACAGCCGCTGCGAAACCACATCCCAGTCTGTGTGGGAGGAGGAAATGGGGCTGGAGAGAAGGAATCCCCCCTTTGCCCTGCTCCTCCGCCATCCGCTCCGGCCACGCCGCTCAGTATTTGTTGATCCCAAAGATCCGGACTCCGTGGAACTGAGGCAGTTTGGGGATCAGGACGCTCATGAGGGAGATGGTGTTGATGATGAAGTGTATCCGGTCGTACTTGGTGTAAAAGCTGGTTAGAAAATACCTGGAAAGGGAGGGTGGGAACAGAGGGAGAGGCAAACTGAGCTGTGGCATTCCATGTGTTTGTCTCCCAGGACAGAACACTGATGGGTACTGGGACGCGAGGCAGCTCGGCCGCCTCGGAATACTCACAGGACGATGGGCATGATGGTGAGGAACTTGCGGGAAGCAGTGAACTGGACTCCATAATCCATCTGCTCCCAGTGCGTGAGCAGCCGGGCCTTGCCCTGGTCCGGGGTCTCAAAGGGGGTTCCCTTCACGGTGTGCAGGAAGATGTACATGCTCTGCAGGACACACAGTGTGAGGCACAGGGGCCCCTGCATCCCCAAAACTCCAGATCCAGGGCAGCGGATCTGGCAGCTTGCACCCCCGCGCTGTTCCACTAGAGGGATGTGGCGCTGCTGGAAAACCCGGAGCGGCCGGGGAAGCAGGGAAAGGAGAGTTGGGAAAGGCCGGGGCTGCTCCACGTCAGGCGTCTCGCTCGGCTCCTGGGTGTGAGCCAAGGAGGTGGTGGCAAGATTACAGCCCTGGGATCCCTGCGATCGGGAGATTAGCGCCTGCCTGCTGCGGCACGGCGGAACGCTCCCCGAAAACGTGCTGGGAGCAGGTCTGTCACCCCCAGATTACCAGGGGAACACAAGTCACAAACAGTCCGGCTACACCACAGCTCCAAAGGCCTTTAAATTCCTTTTTGTCCCCAGAACCTAAAGCTGCCAGGGAAGATGGATGAGAAACCGGCAGCTCGTGAGCTGAGCACTGAGCAGCTCCAGTTTGGGGGTTTGTGGTTGTTTTTATCTCCTGAGCAGCTCCAGTTTGGGCGTTTGTGGAGGTTTTTATCCCTCACTGGTAATAACTTATCATGAGGGTCCTCAATCTCTGTCATTTTTGTCTCTGGAATATTCCTAGGCTGAAATATTATTTAAAATAAAAGATACACAATCAGTTGCTCCATCCCTGAAGTTTTTTGTCCCCTGTGCCCAAGGGGACCTATGTGGGGACTCGATATTTAGAGAGAGGAATCAGTTCCTGGACTAATCTTTTACTTTAAGCAGAACGAAATCTGGGGGTTAATCTTGTTTTTTCTTAACTCTCATGAGGCCAATTCAGGTTTTACCAACCCCAGTGATGTCTTGCCAGTGTCTGGGGCCTGTGGGAAGGGGGCAACAAAGGACTTGCCCTGCAGGAAATAAATCCATGTCCCCTCTGAGCAGCCTCACCAGGTGTTGCTGCCTCACCTGTACCTGGGCTGGATTTAAATCCATGACCCAGAGGCACCGGTACAGGCTGAGGGCTGGAGGTTGAGCAACTCACCAGGCATCTTTGGAAACACAAAGGAATTGTTTCAACAGGAATCTCAGCGGATTGCTCAGAGGAACAGCTGTGCCGAAGTTCCCCGTAGGTGCCCCGGGCCACGCCGCTCCCTTACCAGGTTGTGGATGATGTTGGTGAGAGTCCAGACCACAGGGACGCTGAAGAAGGGGATGCTCAGGAGCACAACATGCAGCAGCCCGATGCCCAGCACGTAGGACAGCCAGATGCCGCGGCTGTTCATGACTCGGGTGTTGGGGTTCACCTCGCTGTGCGCCGTTCCCACGTTCATCCTGGCTCTCGTGGCTGACGGGAGCCCCTGGAACAGAAACACTGAGGTCAGAGCCTGGATCCAAGCAGGGCTGAGCAGCGGCTGGTTATCAAGCAAACCCAAAATCTGCTGTTTGCTATAAAAATCCCAAGTCAGTTCCCTCCTCTGTCCCTCGTTATTGCCATTCTTAGAGCTGACGTCGCTAACTCCGGGAGTGGTTGAGATTTGGGAATTATGTGTGGGAAGCTTGTCTGTGACAGAAGCTACTTGTGATTTGAGATGTTTTCCTGGAGCCGAGGTGTTGAGGTTCAATCCCACGATTGCCTGACAAAACTGAAATGCTTTTAAGCACTTTTAAATCCTCATCACAGTGTTAATCATGGAAACACACAGCACAGGAAGCTTCCTTCATGTTTAAGGAGTCAGCATGCCTGAAACTTGGGAAGGGAACACAGTATTTGCAGGGGAAAGGCTCTGTATCAACAGATCTCCTAATTAATTTAACTAAATTAACAGGGTTCTGCACAGCTTGGGAGGTTTGCTGGTCTCCTGCTCCGGCTCACGTGTTTTGCCTTCAGATGTAAGACTTACAGAGGGGAAAAAAAAGAGGAACAAAAAAAAATTGCCCTCCAGGGAAGGAATGAGATTCTTTTTGAGGAATGTATAAAGTAAAAAGGGAGAGATAACAGGGCAAAGTGCCTTGGGAGGATGTTTCAGGAGGAAGAGCTGTGGAGGAGGTGGCCCTTCCCCTACCTGGAAAGAACAGTTGCCACGTAGGACGAGCACAAAGATGCGTTTCTGGACAATGCCAGGAAGGAGAGGAAGCAAGAGAGTGTCACCCTTTCAGAGCAAGTCCTTAGAGCGGTGCCCCTGAGACGGTGAAGGTATCAAGTGGCTTTCTGGACTGACACAATGCCAGTGGCAGCAGGTATTGGTCAGCTCCCAGGCTGGCTGGGAGCAGGAGAGCTCTGGCTCACGGGTATCCAGGGATCACAGGAAACAGCACAAACTAAACCCACTCTAAAGCTGAATGTCTTCACACCAAGATCAGGGAAATTCTTATGTAAAATCATCCTTGTGTCCCACAGAAGCGGAGTTTGATGAGATGATCCAGTTCATCCTCCCTGGCTACAGGAGCCCACGGTGAGGGCTGTTTCTTGATGTCTGGCCTCGTGGCTTTGCTGTTGCTTCCCACAGCTGGAAGCTGTGTTGCTGTTCCCTCCGGCTCTCCAGAGGCGAGCCCGAGCCAGATCCAACATCACACTCTCCTTGCTGCCAGCTGTTCCCAGCTCCCTCGTGGAGTGCTGGGCCTGGCTTGTCTCACGAGCTGGCACCATCCCCTCTCCTGCCCAGGGCTGGGACTCACAGCCAGCCTCCGCTCCACAGCTCTTGGAATGCTCCAAGTAACTTCCAAACCTCTTCCATCCACAAAGGCGGCTGCTGCTGCAGATCCTCACCTCCCTCTATCAGGGGGCTCATACCTGGAGAAGGATTTTGTTTCCAGGAAAGAGGCTGCAGGTCTGCGGGGTGCTCACTCCCTTGTTGCCCACCCCCCACCTCACCAGCTTGTGGATACTCCAGAGAAAAGCCCAAAGTTTGGTCTGGAAACAGGACTGGGAGCCAGAGTTCAGCACTTTACCCCTAGCAGAGGGAGCAGCTCTGCCCTAACCCTGCTGCAATTCCCAAGTGCTCTCAGAAGGAAAATGGGATTGAGGTGAAGCATAACTGAGTCAAAAAGAGTCAGACTGTTACAACAACAAAAAGCAAAACACCCTATGGAATGTGTAAACAGGAGTGCTGAGTGCCAGACATGGGAAATAGGTCTCCTGGATGCTGGGTGAACACTGTCCAGTCCTGGGAGGAGCTGGAGAAAATGAGCAGAGGTGTAGGAAAAACATGACCTGCAAGGACAGCTGGAAGGAAACGGGTTTGTTTAGTCTGGAGGAGGCTGGAGACAGGCATGAGGAACAGTCGGATGCTCCGCAGAGAGCTGTGCCTGTGGGATTCCAGCTGTGCAGCAGGAGGAACCACACGGCTGGGTCTTGGAGCGACGCGGGGGTGCAGGAGGAGGGAGTCGGGAAGGGACTGCCCACAGAAAGGGATCCGTGCTCTCGCTGCAGGCCTTAAAATCTGGTTTCATCAACAGTTAAAAAACTTCTCTCCAGGAGTCTTTCCTGAAGTGATGCTGTTATCCAGAGGCTGTGGAAGCTCCCCGCAGCTGCACGTGCACATGGCTGGTGCCGTGGAATTTCCAGCCATGAGTGTAACTTCCAAAAACTAAGGAGCAGCTTGGACTTGGTCTCCTCTGCAAACGAGGGCAGTTGCAGACCCACAGCTGGGTGGGACACGGCCCAACTTGGAAGCTGTATGTGAAGCAATTCTCCTTCCTGTGCCTCAGTTTCCCCTCCTTGTAAAATTAAGGATTAGAGGGGTGGGATGCTGGAACATACGAGAGGTTAATTCATTCTTGCAGGAGATAAGGACATTGCTGCAACAAGGGTGATTCCATGTCTCCAACTCTGTCCTTCCCCACCTTAAATATTTCACCAGCTCTGCCCTGGGCTCTGCAGCCCTTGGCCCTCTCCCGAATTTTGGATTGCACAAGCCTGGCTGAGGGCATATGAGCTCCCAGAACTCTGTCTCTACCCCCATCCCACACCCCATGTTTGCTTTCCAATTCCACACCAGGATTTGTTCACCTGCAGGACAGCAAGGCACAGCCCACCATGGGAAGGACTCCAGCCCCCCCTCCCCAGAGCAGCTGCTGCCAGGCTCTGCTTTCCCACTCTTTTTTGGGACAGAAAAGCCTGTGTGTTGCACCAGGCTGAGGGTGAAGGTCAGGGCTGTGCTGACATGGACAGTGGCCATCCAAGGAGGGGAAAAGTCGGAACTGTGGCCAGTGGCAAAGGGCACAATGTGGTGGTGGAGCTGAGCCCTCCCTCTGCCCCATCCTGCCTGTCCTGGGGCAGCTCCTTCCTCACCTTTGTCCCCAGAGGAGTGTGACCACCATCTGTTCCCGTTCCCTTGCTTAACGCTTGGACCTGATGATCTTAAAGGCCTTTTCCATCCTAAATAAATGATCCTGTGATTCGGCAGTGCTGTCACCCTTCCCCAGGGATTGCAGGATCATGCTCTGGTCCTGGCACCCCACTGCAGGATCTTCACTGGGCTGGTGAGGGAAGGAGGGCTCAGGTGCTTATCTTGATCTTGAGTGTTCCCAGACTGCAGGTGATGATGATCCCACGGATCACAGATCCAAATCTCTGGCAGCAACAGCTGCCACCTCCCAAATAAATCCTTTAAACCCTTCTTTGCCGATGGCAATGGATGAGCCGGAGCACGGAGGACATGGGGGACGCTGGCGAACTGGGCTGTGCTGGGAGGCGGGTGCTGGGTGAGAGGTGAGACTGGGAACACAACGCTCCGTGCCCGTCCAGCCCGGAGCCGTGTTGGACATGTCTGAGCCGCAGCGCTGCCCAGTTCCTCCTCGGGGGGGCCGGGGCTGCCAGAGCCCTGGAGGGGACACGGGGAACACGGGGACGAGGACACGCGTGAGCCGCCCCGCCTGAGTCCAGGGGTCCTGCCCCCTCGGCCTTTCCTCACGGATTTAACGGGAAATCTTGGACACAAAAGAAAGGCCGAGGTTGGGCTCCTCCGAGCGCACATGGGGTCCCAGACCTCACTTTCCTCCCCGTTTCCCCGGGACGGGACGGTGCCCCGGGAGGCCGGGGCAGGACCCGCTCCCGGCCGGGCTCTGCACAGCGCGACCCCCGCGTGGGGACCCGCACGACCTAACTGGGCCCCCCCACTCCCCCCCCGCCGCTTCCCAGCTCCATCCCAACACCCGCTTCTCTCTTTTGGGGTGTTTTCTTTTCGGGCCGGGCCCATGCGAGGCACCTTCCTCCGGCCCCGCCGCGGGGCTCGGCCGCCGCCGCCCCCCGGGAGTGCGGAGCCCCCCGGTCCCGCCCCGCGCCCCCGGCCCGCACTCACCGCTCCCTCCCGGTCCGACCCGGCTCGGCTCGGCGGGGCCGGCGCTCGCTNCTGTAGTCCGGCAGCACCGGGAGAGGCGGAGCCGCCATGGGAGCCGGAGGGAGCGGCTCCGGGGAGGGGATCGAGGGCTGTACCAACCCCCGCTCCGCTCACAGCGGGCCCCAGACCCGGCTGGGTGCGTCCAGCCTGCCCGGGGAGGGTATTCCCAGGGGAAATACGGGCGTGAAGGAGCACTGGGGCAGCTTCCCGAAGGAGCTGGGGCTGCCCCATCCCTGGAAGTGTTCGAGGCCAGGTTGGACAGGGCTTGAAGCAACCTGGGCTAGTGGAAGGTGTCCCTGCCCATGGCAGGGGGTGGGACTGGGTGGTTTTTAATATCCCTTCCCACCCAAACGACTCTGATTCCGTGATACCGTGAAAATCCCAGCAGCAGCATTGTGCAGACAGCCCGGGCAGGCCGGCAGCGCTGCAGGACACCCTGCCAAGGTCGGGGCTGGGAGCGAGCGCAGGATTCCAGCGCTGGAGCGCGGGGGGAGACCATCTGGCTCCGCTTTTGTTTGCACAACCATCAAAGCTCATCGCGTGGGGCTGGCACGGCCCACGGGTGCCGCAGCCATCTGTGCAGGGCTCTGTATGTGCCTGCTGCCGGCTCTTCCAGCAGCGCAGGGGCAGCGCCGGAGCCGCTTTGGGCTGCAAACCCCGTGCCCGGAGCCGAGCAGAGCCCCTGGCTGTGTGCGGAGCTCCAGCGCGGCGCTCCCGGCTGCATGCGGCCCACATGAGGCTCTGCCGGTGCCACTCGCAGCCCCCCGACCTGGCACCGCTCGGCACAGCCCGCGGTGGGTTTTGGTGTTGGCCCAGGCGGAATCACAGGGACGTCGAGGTTCCCTGAGTGCCCCTGTGCTTTAACGCTGAGCTGTGCGTCCTGACCCTGTCTGCATCCATCCGGCCTTGGCTCCAGCCGCACATTCCGAGTGGCCACGGCGAGGGCATGCAGACCCCGCGGGCTGCCAGGGCTGCCTGGGTGTCACATGCCGGCACCGTGTTGCTGGCAGGGCAGGGCACGGGGTCACTTGCCGCAGCCAGAGCTCGGCAGTGTCTGCCTCCAGAGGGCTTCGGGCACGGAGACACGCACATGTGGGGTAAAGCAGATGAAAGGCCACTGATTGCCGCTCTGTAGAACCGCATTGTCCCTGCCTGGCTCCTCTGCCGTGCCCTCTTGGCAGGGCGCGGTGCGGGGATGCCGGTGTGCGGAGGCGGGGGATCCCACGGGATCCGGTCCTGCTTTGCAGGAGATCCACGCACGCACAGCAGGCTCTATTTTTATCCTGCTCCTGCCTGACTGAGCAGCTCCCTGCGCGGTGACATCTAATTTAGCAGCTTCCCTGCACCCCGCTGGCTCCGCACGTGAGGGGGAAGCACAATGCAGCAGCTATTTTTAAACGCCCATAAATATTCATCCCTCTCCGTGATGCAGCAGCCGCCGCTGCCGGTGGAGCGCGGGGGGGACCCGACCCGCTCCCTGGGCTCCCCACACCGCGTTCGCCCACCCAGAGAACACCGGCACTGGGGGCAGGGGAGTTCCCTGGGGAGATCCGGCCCCATCCGCTCACCGGCAGCTGCACCCGCGTTCCCCCCGTGCTCAGGGGGGCTGTTCCCGTGTGGATTCCTAGGCCTCGCTCGCTCCCAGCCTCTCCCGGTGCCGGGCCGTGCTCAGCTCCCGCTCTGCCGGCTGCCGGTCCCGCTGCCCGGTCGATGCCGGTTATATTTAGCTCCGTGGTGGCAGCGAGAAGCCGGTGCCAGCTATTTTTAGCCATGTTGCGGTGGGAAGGGTCCGTGCGGGTCGTGCTGCACTGCAGGTTTTGGGCTGGTGGGTGCCGTGTCCTCCACGTGGGACCCCCGTGGGGTGCGGGCTGCTCCCGCTCCCGGGTCTGTGCCCGCGGCCGGGATCACCCGCCGCCTCTCAGGGTCCCAGTTCAATCCCCCCATGCACCTGCCCGTCACCTTGGCCCCTCGGGCCCGTCCCGCGGCGGGTGGCTGTGTCATCCGAGCAGCCACATCACAGCATCCCCATCCCTGCTCCCGCTGCGCGCACAGCTGCCCGCGACACTGGGAACGGTGATGGACAGCACGGGGCTGCTCCGCTCCCCGGCCGAAGGGGGAGATGCCAGAGAAGTGCTCAAGAGCACCAGCTGTGGCTGCCGGCTGCTGCCTGCCGGGCTCCCGGCCGTGTCCCAGGACAGCCCTGCCCGGTGAGCCCGGCACCGGTCCGGCGTCAGGCTTGGCTCCGGTCTTGAAAACACCGAAAAGACCTCTAAGATCATCGACTCCAGCCACTAACCAAGCACTGTCACCTTCACTACTAAACCACGTCCCCAGGTGCCACATCCACACGTTCTTTGAGAACTTCCAGGGTCCCAGACTCAGCAATGGCCTGGCTCCGGCGGAGCACGGGGGGATCCGGGGAGTGCGGGGGTCTCTGGGGAGCATCTGGCCGCCGCCGTGTCTGGCCGCCGTCAGGTTCCCTTTTCCTAACTGAGGCGAGATCCAGGCCAGGCGCCTCCTAACCGGTTTATCCTCCCGCAGCAGCGGGAGAGCGTCAGTGCCCGGGGCCGGGCTGTCCCGCCGCGGAGATCAGGGGCCGGGGCAGCGGGAGCCGCGTCCCTCCCGGAGGCCTCGGGGTCCGGTAACGGCGGCCGCTCTCCATGGTCCTGAGCCAGCCTCGCCGGTGCCCCGGGGCGGCGGGACCCCGAGCCGCGGTCCAGCCCGGCGACCCCCAGCCCGGGAAGCGAGAGGCTGGGCTGGGGACCCACTCCGGCCCCCCTGGATCTCGCCCCGCCCCGTGCCGCCGCTGCCGCCGGTCGGGTTTCCCCGAGTAAGCGATGCCGGTGCAGGACGGGGGGGCGCCGTGACCCCGCTGGAGTGGGAGTAGGGGGGTCCTGCTCCCCCCGAAGAGCTGGGGAGGGGATGAGAGGATTCCTGGGGGATTGCGGGAGCGGCACCGGGGGGCTCCGAGGGCCCGGGGGGTCGGGCGGAGCCGGGCGGACTCCCACCGGAGTTTGGCGGGGACGCGGCAGGGCGGAGGCCATGGAGTGCCCCGGGACGCGCTGGCACCAGCTGCCCCGGGATCGAGGGTCCCGGCAGCTCCTCGCTAGGTCTCTCCCGTGTCTTCCCGCCCCTCCCGGTCTGAGGACCCGGGGCAGCGCTTCTCCCGTGGGGCGAGGAGCTGGGAAGGCTTCGGGCGCGGGGCCGGGGGTGCTCGACGCTGCA
>VXBT01001328.1:12232-27616 GCA_013400235.1 Oriolus oriolus
AGCCGCGCAGAGCGGAGCTTCCCCGGGGGAAGCACCGGGACTTCCCTCGCCTGAGACGCCCCCAGTGCCGAGCGGGCCGGGGGGATCCCCGGGCATCCCCGGGCGCACGGAGGGTCCTGGCGTCCGCACTGGCCCCGGCTCCTCAACCGCATTTCCTGAGGCTGGCGGCGACCCCCGGGGTCGGGCTGCGGACCCCCGCGCCCTGCTGCGGGCTGGGAAACACGCGGTAGGGCAGGGGCTGGCTGGCTGTCGTCACTGCCGTGCCTGGTCCGCGTCCCACCCGCAGAGGTGTCCCGGTCCCGTGGAAGAAGCAGCCCCCTCCCGGGACACGGGGTCCCGGCTCGTGCCGGTGGTTTCCCGGGCAGCGGGAAGAGGGTACCAAGGGGCTGTGTTTGTCCCAGGTTCCCTCTGGAAGACTTGGGGGGCTGGTGCAGTGTCGGGCTCCGGGGTCCCGGTGCCCTTGGTGTGCCCTGAGCTCTGGTTCCCTTTCAGGACCCTCCTGGATCCCGGGGCTCCGGCAGTGCAGGGGTCAGCTCTGCACAGGTGTGACCTTGGGGTGTTTCGGCGTGGCAGGGCTGTGTGACAGTGCCCAGCACTCGGGGTGCTCACCTGCCCGTGCTGTGGGGGCCACCCTTGGGTGGCCACCTCTGCACCACACCGAGGATCCCCGGTCAGCAGCCCGAAGCGGATTTGCCGGTGTTGGGATGCTCGGGGGAGCAGTGGGACCAGCAGGCAGCTTTGCTGGTGGCGTAGCTCGGGGCTCCCGCTGCACTGAGCTCTGCCTGACCGGGTGACACAGGCGCCTGTTAGCGCCAGTGGCTTTGATTGTGGGATGGTGGGAGAGCACCTGGATCCCGCCTGCCGAGCTCCACTGCCACGGCCGGCACGGGGACGGGCTGGGACCCCTGGACGTGGTGGGACCCAGGGCTGGGAGAGCCGGGCAGCGCTCGGAGCCCTCAGACACGGCCCTTATCTGCTGCCACCACCCTTGGAACTCGTTGCACGCTCAGCTCCAGTGAATTTCCTTTTTCTGTTTTTGTTTCTTTCCTGCTGACGCTTTTCCCCTCCGGAATCAAGGGCTGGATGGGGCCCATGGTTACGGGGTAGTGTGAGCAGCCCAGCCCCACGGTGGGGTGGCGGTGGGCAGAGCACAGCAGCAGCCCGCACCCACCTGTGCCGGTCCCCTCGAAAGGACAAAACCCGCCGCGTGCCCGTGTGTGCCCCGGGCGCTCCCGGAGAGCAGAGCCGGGAGCAGGAACCTGCTGAGCCGCTGCTTGCACATGTTTTCCGTGGCATTCCCCGGGGGCCGCCTGCAGCGGCCGCTCGCCCGGAGCCGGGGCTCGCGCTGGTGCGTCCTCCGGCCGCCGCAGGATGCATCGGCCTCCTGCGAGCAGCGATCGCGGCGCCGTGACCTTGGCAGGGCGGGAGCTCACCCCGCCTCTGGCTCAGCCCGAGCGTCTCCGGTTGTTACAACCCAGCTGCCGGCGCAGGAGACGTGCCCAGCCCCTGGGGCCTGATCCTGCCACGCAGGAGTCTAGAGCGAGGTGATGGCCGGGCATGGGGGAAAGCGTGAGCCATGACGGCTGTCCCGGTCCCCATCCCCGTCCCCGCTTCATGGCTGGGGTCAGGTGTGGTGCTCACAGTCAGCGCAGCAACAGTTCTGCCCCTGTCCCCCCTGGCCTGACACTGTCCCCTTGTTGTCCCTGTCTCAGATGTGCCGAGTTCAGCTGAAGCCACTGAGGGCGTGAGGAAGGCAGCGCAGCACCATGACTGCAGCACAGAGGGTTCTCCTCCGCCCCATCACCATGGGACTGCTCCTGCAGAGCCTCTTCCTCCTCATCCTCTTCCTCCTGGGTTCCTGCCTCCACCCAGCCGCTGCCTTCCCCAAGGGATGTTACCCCTCAGAAGAGGAGGGGCTGAAGACCTTTCGCTGCAGCAATGCTCAGCTGACCGAGGTCCCCAGAGACATCCCCAATGACACCAACAAGCTCTACCTGGACTTCAACCAAATCCCCTTCCTGCCTCGCGATGCCTTCCGGGACCTGCCACTCCTGCTGGAGCTGGATCTGTCCCACAACGCCATTGCCAGGGTTGAAAGTGGGACTTTCCAGGGCCTGGCAGAGCACCTGCACTCTCTGGACTTGTCTTCCAACAGGCTGGTGTCGGTCAGCAAAGACACCTTTAGCAACCTGAAAGCCAAGGTGAACCTGTCCAACAACCCGTGGCTGTGTGACTGTCGGCTGCAGGAGCTGATCCGCGCGGTGGAGCTGGCAGCTGACTCCTTGGGGGGCATCGTGTGCGACTCCTCCACGCAGGAGGAGCACGTCGGCAAAGCTTTCCTGCAGGTCATTGCCGACACGGACTTCTGCAACGTGTACAAGAGGACCACGGACATCGCCATGCTGGTCACCATGTTCGGCTGGTTCGCCATGGTGATCTCCTACCTGGTCTACTACGTGCGGCAAAACCAGGAGGACGCCCGGCGGCACCTGGAATATCTCAAGTCACTGCCCAGCAAGCAGCGGCGATCAGAGGAGTCATCCACCATCAGCACTGTGGTGTGAGCACCAGCATCCTGCAGGACACAGGGATGTGTGGAGCTGGGGAACTGCTGCTCCAGGGGCTCGCCACAGCTGCAGGAGCTGTCACCAGCCACCGGCATCACACAGAGATACTCATGGATTTGTTCTGTTCTCCTTCTGGCAGCAGCAGCCACAGCTGATGGGTCCCTGGCTCTGGTGGCTGAGGTCAGGGATGGCTATCAGCCATGAGCATGGAGGATTTGCAGCATCCTCCCAAGTTATGGAGGACTGGAGTGACCTAGAGCATCTCCCTGGCATGAGGCCATTGCTCTGACTGACCTGGACATTTGGACTTCATCTAAAACTTTTTATATTTCCTTTGCAGAGATCCCTTGGGGCATTAATGGAATCTGTGTTTTCATCTCTCCCTGGCTCCCCCTTGGCTGCCCAAGAGACCATCTGGCAGCCCAGGGCAGCCTGGGCCTGGCTCCCTGCTGGGAGGGCAGTGGGAAGGAGCAGTACGAGTGCAAGGCCAGTGCCCGGCCAGGTCACTGGCCCTGGAGGGTCACGGGATTTCAGTCCAGCCAGTGGGACCGAGAGGTGGAGCAGGAGGTGGGGACACACCGGTTGGTGCTGCACCACCTCTCATTTCGTCTCCCTGCTCGTTTCCCAGCACTCTCAGGCCAGGTGGGGCAAGGGGTATGGGGTCCCCACTCAGATGAGGTCACTGATGGGCAAAGCCAGGACCTTTCCCCTCCGAGTGTGGGGAATGAGAACCAAATGGGGAATGAACTCCCTGGGGCAGAGCCCTTTAGGGCTGCCAAGGGATGTGGGTGCTGATGGAGGGGTAGCTGGGGGTCCTGGCAGTGGGTCCAGCCCTGTAGGGATGTTGGGGATGAGGGTTTCCCCTCGGTGCTCTCGGGGACCACGTGGGAGGGTGTTTGCAGCACCCTTTGCCGTCTGCTCCCATCACTGCCAGAGGGGAGCTCCCACCTCACAAGCTGCTGACCGGTCACTGTGATGGGAAGCAGGATGGAGGGAGCTGTCATGGCTCCTCTGTCCTTTCCCCACTCCCGCACTGCTGTCAGGAGCCTGAATCTCCCCTAAAAATGTCCAAAAGTCCCTTCTTGACACTTTCAGTAATAGGCTGCAGGTTCCTGGTGGCAGTGGTGGAGGTGATGCTGGGCACAGGGCTGGCACAGGCAAGGTCAGTGCCCATCTTTGGGCATGCAGGGTCCAAGTGGCAACTCAGAGCAAAGCTGGAGCAGCCCCAGACTCTTCCACCTGCATGTCTGGCCTCTGGGACATCTGGTTTTGCTGGTTTTGGCCTTTTTATAAACCAACCAATGCTAAATTGCCTTAATTCACCAAGAGCACCAACCAAAGCTGCTTGAACCTCCTCTGTACCGGGCCGGACCTGCCTCGTTGCCAGGCCCAGCCTCAGCCCCTGATGGGGGCAGTGCGTTTGGGTGCATGTGGGGCTCTGGCCCAGGCCGCTGCCGGTGCCCTCGTGCCCCGGTGTCGGTGGGAGCCGTGGGACAGAGCCGGCCAGGAGCGGGGCCCGAGCCCTTCCACAAGTGCCTGATTCCAGCGCAGAGCAAGAGCTCTGCAACGCACAAACACCTCGGCCCCAGCTCCCATCCGGGCGTCCCTGCAGCACCTTCCGCCTCTACAACCGGCTGAGGAGAAAAGGGGCTGGGGGCGACCCGACTGAACCCCCCCAGGCTGCTCCCCCCAGGCCACCGCTTTTGCCCGCAGCGTGGGGGATGCCGGGACCACCCGACCCATCCGTGTTTGGGTTAAGGGACCTTTTACTTCTTACTTTATACGACAATAAAGTTGGCTTTTACTTTGGAGCCGGTGGCCGGCGTGTGCTGGTGAGTGTGTGTCCGTGGGTCGCCGGGCCGTGGTGACGTTGTGGCTGCAAAGGAAGGACGGAGGTGCCCGTGAGAGCCGATGTCTTTGTGGGCAGGCGCTTGCAGAAACTGGACACCCGTCCCTCCGGTAACCCTGCCCCAGCCTTCAATAATGAACGCCCGCTGCTCGGCTCAGGTCGCTGGCACGGTGCCGGTCCCCGCGTCACCCAGGACCCCGTGGAGTGGTTTCCCAGGGCTCTGCTCCGCTCCCTGCCCTCCCTTCCCCACCGGAGCAGCCCCGGCATCGGCGTGGCACAGGGGCAGGGTCATGACTGCCCGGAGGGACAAGCCCTTCCCACACCACGGTCCCACCGGTCCCCACGAGAGGCTTCTCCGGTCTCAGCCCCGTCCCGGTTTGCCGGCGCCTCTCCCCGCGTGATCCGCGCTGGAGTCTTGTGCCGTGGAAGGTGAAACCCGGGCCCTAACGCAGAGTGACAGTTCCCGCTCGTGGGACATTAACCTTGTTTGTCACTCGGCTGTCTCCAGACGCAGACCCCGGGCTCTGGAGCAGATGGCTGCCGTCCCCCGCTCCGGTCACTCCCTGGGGATCCTTCTCCCGCGGCTCCCGGAGCAGCTGGGGAGGGCTGGGGGACACGCAGGACGCGTGGCCCCAGCTGCCACCCTGTCCGTGGGGCCGTGGCTCCCTGGAGTCCTGCCGGTGTCCCCTCTCGTGGGGCTGGATGATGCTGAGTCCCCCGGGGCCAGCCCTGCTCTGGATCCTGTCTGTGGAGTTATTTGGATGGAAACCATCAGGCTCATTACAACCCACACGGATGAGCACGGGGGAAAGGAAGTGGATTCCAAGAGTTTGTCTGGATGTGGAACAGCCAGTGGCCTGTGTGGGTGTACAGGGGGATAAAATACCTAAGAATTCTAACAAATGGATGGATGGAATTGTGTTGGACTCAGGCTGTCTGTACTGTCAGATATTTAATCAGGTGTGACAGGGAACGGGGAAGAACAGAAAAATGAGTTTATGGGGATATTTCCTGGGGGTGCTGTGGCCAGCCTGGTGTGTTGGGGTGTCTCGGGAGCAGGAGGACACAGCCTGCCAGATAGCTTAAATCCCGAGGAGGGATTTTTCTCATCCCACTCTGTCCAGCTGCGAGGTGCTGTGTGCCAGATCCTGCTGGGAGCGGAAGCTGGCACTCGGCACAGTGAGTGCGAGGGGCTCAGTGTTAAAGGCAACACTTCTCCTTCAGCAAGGAATTAGAATCATCCCTTTTAATACCCCTCTCTGGGTAATTCGTTTCCTGATGTAGATTTATCCGCAGGGATCAGCAGCAGGAGAATTAACAGCGTGACCTCCTTCTGTGCATTCCAGCACGCCGGTAAATCTCCGTTATTAACTTCCAAGGAGCTCTGCCTGCCCGGCCATTAACTGGCCTGTTCTCCTCTCCTGGATGGAGGAAAATGTGTCACTGGGACAAGATCTACGACCCAAAGCCTCTTGGTGGGGACAGCTCTTTGCCTGCTCGGCCCTGAAATCCCTTGGGAGCACAGGGATGGAGGGGTGTTCTTGGGAAACCCCCAGCATATCCAACGCCAGGGGACACCCTGCCCGTAGGTCTGATCCCACCAGCAGCCGGGCTGGGGGCAGGGGAGCTTTGGAGAGGTTTTGGGAGAAAGTTTTGGGAGAAGCCCTGTTTTCCCCAGCCCACGAGTGAAGTGTGTTCCACAGCGGTGGCCCCAGACTGCATCCTGAACTTCAAACTGATTAGATTTCCAAGAGGGAAGGAAGGATGTCTAATTGTTTAATTTCCACAATTAGAAAAATATTTATCAATAATTAGGAGTGATGGCAGCGATTAGGCTGGGATTAAAGCCAGGCTACACTTCATCACCCGCCTTTCACTCAGGGACCTTATTTATTTCCTTTCACCCCCCAAAAAATCCATGTACAGCTACGTTGCTGCCAATAATGAATCATCCTTGTTCACTGCCTGCACAGGGCTTGTTAATCTGATGATGCCAGTGGTTCTAGGAAGGCTGCTGGGCACATCGTGTGGCCACTGGGCTTGGGCAGGAGAAAATTTAATTTCAGTGGGTAGGAAAGTGAAGCAGAGCTAAAAATCACGATAGAACTTCCTGTGCCTGTGGTTGAGAGCTCGGCGGTTCAGCTGGCCTCACGCTGTCCTCCAGACTCTCGGGTAATTTTCCCTCTCATCACTCGTCCAAGGCAGCCATGGCTGAGTCCAAGGATCATTTTCCAACAGTTGTTCTTTTAAGATGAAGTTGTACCAGTTAATAAAATTGCGTGACCCTCGAAGTTTTCCCTCTCAGAGGGAAATGTCATATTTCCAGGTATTTTTCCTGTCTCAGGAGACCCGAGACCATCAGCATCCACGATCTGGGGATCATGTTCATCTGCCTGTGGAAGCAGCAGCAGCCTGTGGCTGTTGCACCTTCAGTGTCACCTGGGCACTCTTGGAACACCCTTGACTCTTTGTCAAGCTTTGTTTTCAAGCAACTTTCCACTGAAACAGCTCCTGGATTTGTCCTTGGAGGAATTCCTGGGGGATGGATTAGCCAGGGCTGCACCACACCCATGCCAGGCGTGATGAGTCTCTGGGATGTGCCAGTCCCAGGGCACCAGCTCTGCCTGCTTCCCACAGCCTCTCTCCTTATCACCTGCAAGCGGGGGCCATGAGTTGTGTCCTGGGCAGGTCTGTGGCTCCTTCAACTCTTAAATTTGGAGGAAAATCTCGATTGTGGGTTAATAAAGCTACCGCAGGGAGTTACAAGACAGCTTTCCCACTGGAGCAGAGGTGTCACTGTCACCCGATGGACGAGTCCCGTCACCGCTTGCAGCTCTGCAGTGAATGTTTGAACACGTGTTCCTAAAGTGTTTCTCAAGTGGGTTGTTCCAGGCAGCTCTGACGGGAAAACAATGGGCTGCAGCTTCCAGCTGGCAGATTATTCCTGTTATTTCTGCCATTTGTGGATGTTTCAAAGCTCTCGTGTGCTGTCAGTACGTGCTGAGATCCAGGAGGTCTGTGAGGAGAAGACGACAGGAAGTTTGAAGCTCTAAATTTATTATTTGTGAGGACTTCTCAGCATTCTCAAGGTGTTGTGATGGTCCTTGGCACAGAGCGTGGTTGGAGCTGTGGGACCAGGGTAGGTTAAAGTGGGGGTTCAGAGGGCTGAGCCTCGCTGGGGTGATGGAGTTCCCCCACCTCACCAAGAGCATCAGGCACAGCCCAGGTTTTCATGATTCCTCTTGTAAAGCCAGAGCCAGGCAGAAGAGGAGGATTTGAGGAGGGTTTAAAGTGGTGAGGAAGGATCTTGCAGGTCCTCGTGAGCTGTTGCAGCTGTGTGAGGTAGAGAGGGATGGGAACAGCTGAGCTGAGAGCTGATCACAGGGATTTGTAAATCCCGAGGGGTGACACGGAAGAGAGAGGTGTGAGGGATGGTGTCAGCAAAGAAAGGCTCAGCTGCCATCCCAGGCACTCGGCTACGGCCGGATGCAGAGGACTTTCACACAGGAAATGTCAGAGAGAAGCCACTTCCTGTCAGGTTTTCATGAGTCTCCACAGAATTACTGACACCAACTCCTTTGTAGTGTGATACTTAAATATTTGAGCTATTTTCTACCTTTAGTATCATAGAATTCCAGGGTGGTTTGGGTTGGAAGGCACATTAAAACTCATCAGTTGCACCCCTTGTCACGGGCAGGGACACCTTCCCCTATCCCAAGTTGCTCCAAGTTCTGCCCAACCTGGCCTTGGACGCTTCCAGGGGTGGGACAGCCACATCTTCCCTGGGCAACCTGTGCCAGGGCCTCACCACCCTCACAGGGAAGCATTTCCTCCATGTATCCAACTTAAATTTTCCCACTCCATTTGAGGCCTACTGAAGAAGTGGAAGTGCTGTGAGAGCTTTTAGGAAGGAGTACAGTTTATTTGTGACTCTCCACGGCACTTAGTATGTACTTACTGCTTTTTTCCCTCGTAACTGATGCATGTGGCATTTCCTCCTGCTGAAATAGGCCAAGAGAACGAGGCGGCACGGCCGAGCCCGGCTGCTTCATCTGTCTCAGCCTGAGCCGTGCACGGTGTCCAGTTGGCGGTGAGGATAATCAGCCCAAGGGCAGTGGAAATGCTCATTACAGCACACTTTATTCCTCAGTATTTAATAAGTAATGACTCTGAAAAGCTCGGAGCGGGGTCTGTGCCCGTGCCGTCTCCTGCTGTGTTCCTGTCACTGTGGATAAGTTAAACTGGGTTGAATCAGGTCGGTTTTTGGATGAATACCCACCAAGGAATTTCAAGATGCTCTAAGAAGTTGGGGTTGTTGAGTGGGAGATGTTTTTGCTTGACTTAGTCCTGCTTTGTGAAAGAAAGGAGGAAGGCCGGGCACCACTTTCCGTGGCTCAGTGTGTGCACAGAAGCTGAGTTCTCTGATGTCCCCCGACGAAGTGAGTCTGGAAGGTAGAAACTCCCACAGGGAGCAGCTTAGAAAGAAGCTCTAAAAGCCCCTGTTCCAGGAGCTCTGCTGCAGGAGGCTTGGCTGGGGCTGGGAAACAGTTGGAGTTACACACCAAGCTCTTGAGAGTGGTCAAATAATCTTTACTCTGCCTGGGAACAGGGTGATGGATCGCTGCAGATCCAGCAGCTAACCTTCCAAAGCGGGTTGGGGTGAGGTTTTTCTGGGAAGAAAACGTTCCCATTAGCTCAGTGCTTTGGCAATTTGTATCATCCAGCGAACTCGTCAGGAATTTACAGCTGGTGTAAGAGGATCATCTGTTCCTATAGCACCTGGGGCCAGCCGGACCCTGCGCGAGGGTTTGGTGCAGCTGAAGGGGAAGATGCAGCAGGAGGAGGTGGAAGAGGCTCCACAGACTCTCTGCTTCCCTCTGGAAGGTTCCCTCTTTATCCTAAGGACAAGGAGAGAACCATAACGTGGGTCCCTAATCCTCCTGAATGCTGGGCTGTGTAATCTGTTTCTCACCCCTTCTTTTGTGTTGGAGACCTGATTTTCCTTTCTCCTCATGTCCAGGCTGGAATATTTCAGAAACAGAGAAAGAAATGTGGAAAAAAAAAGAAGGGGGGAGGTAATGCTTTTAAATCTCAAAGATCAAATACTTCCGTTAATATCTGCTAGAAATTCCTCACTGAGATTTTGGCATATGCCAGTCTGGCACGTAATTCCATCACAGCCACCTGCCATCCTGCCTGGAATTGTTTGTAGCTCCTTTGTGTTCTCTGAGCAGCACAAAGCTGTGGCGTGTCTGGTGTCACCACCAAGAAACAGACTCTGCACTAAGCCACGTGACAAACTTCCTTTTTTTTCCCATTTAATTACTTTTCCTTGCATGAACACTGTGTTTTAAGCAGTGCTTTTTCCAGTCTAAGGGGTCCCTGAATACAGGAAAACCTAGGGGTGCAAGAATGAGGATGTTCTGTTCCAAAGCGAACGGAGGATTCCAGGATTAGCAGCTAAAATGAAAAGAGCACCACAACACCAAGAATTCTTTCACAGCTGCTCTTTGGTTTTCCGGTCTCTGCCAGTTTAATAGCAGGATTTTGCTCCATACATTCTGGCTTGAGGCCTGGCACAGGTCCGGCACATCACCTCGTTGTTGGGACTGTAAGTTCCAGGACCACAAACCACTGTGAAGAGAACAGAGCCAGGGTTCCAGCTGGTTTCCCCCTGTCTCGAGGGGCCATCATAAACCCCCATGAGCCCTGTGGGAGCTCCTGCCCTTCCAGAGCTCCCCAAGCCTCTGACTAAATTCCCCCCAACTCCACAACCTGCAGCAGGTGCTGCAAAAGAACTTGAAAAATCAGCAGAGGATTTTCTAGCATGAAGGGAATTGTTTCTCATGGGCTCTGGATCCTGAGGATTGTCACTCACCCAGTGACCTGGAAGGAAAAAAACCCACTACACTGCTTCTACTTTGCTTGGAAATGCAGCTACACCTATGAGTGCACTGACACGCTCCACTGGCTCATTTCCTATCATTACTTTAAACCTACAATGCGAATGTCTCCCAAAGGATGAACAGAAATATCCCTGCTTTTGACCCCAATATTTCCCTAATTCTCCCCAGAGCTCTGTGCCTGGCACTAATCAGCTATATTTAAATCAATGAGCTATATTTAAATCGATGTATTTTATATTTACCACAGCAGCTGGCGCAGTTCTGGTGGGTGTGGTGGTTTTTCCCAAAACCTGGCCGACAGCTGTCGATGGGAGTTATGGAGAAGCTGTTGTCCACGTACTGTACTGCAGGAACAGTGTGAAACTCATAATTCAAAATCCGCCTTAGCTGATGGAAAAACTTTCCAATGTGCTCTGCTGCCTAAAATTCAGAAGTATTGGGAGAATAAAGACACAGTCGGTTGATTTTTACTGATTTAAAAATATCAGGAAATGTTTTCTAGTCCTGATTTCCACACACACTGAGTTGTCACCTTAATTGGGAGTCTTCCTTGTCTTCAAGGGGCCTGGAGTCAGACCTAGAATGTGAGCTGATCCCAGGATTTAATATTTAGAAAGCAAAGAGAACGGATTTTAGAAATTGGCTACACTAGACTGACTTTAAATTGCATTCCATCGACCAAATAATAGATTAAAAATTTCATTTAGAGGACTGAAAGTTCAATATAAACAATAATGTTTATCCTTCTTTACTATTAGAAGCAAACACAAAGCAAGTAATGAGCCTGATTTTTAAACTGTTTTTTTAAGGTATTTGTATCAATTTGACTTCTAAACCCATTTTTCTTCCTGAATGGAATTATTTTAAATCCATGAATCATCATTTACAATATTAATCCCACGAAATCTGGGTAAAGATGGATTACTACCAGTCGTATCTGCAGGAGCTAAGGCAGAAATGAGTGTTAAAGAGGCAGAGAAGGCACGAGGTGACTGACACAGAACCTGTCGGACTCTCCTGTTTGTCACATCTTCACAGTCGTAAGGAACCTTGTGGCAAACTTCTTCCCATCCTGGTGCGAATGGGTTGACTGTGGATGGAAGAAAAAAGATGCATGAAAAAGGAGGAAAATGATACATTAGGTCCTTGTGGTTTCTATCCAGTTCCTTCCTTTGGTCCAGTAAGAGTCAGAGGTCAGCCAATATAAAATTGGGGGGAGAGGGGGGAAATATGCTAAGCTGAGTGAATGGAACTAATTTCTCACATAACACCCTCAGAGTTCTAAAAGGGCTGAAGTTTTAAGTAAAATTAAAAATCTTTGGGTCCTCAGTTTGTCATGAAAATTTCTTGACTTTACCAAGGGGCGAATACCCACAAAACCATTCCATAACCTGTGGGATGGTCCCTCTTGGTGTGTGGTGAGAACAGATACAGCAGTAAATGTGGTCAGAGAATTAAAGAATAACTTCCTTCCCTCAGTGATAAACCATCTCTAAATCAAGGCAGCGTCAGAGCTGATCTAACTTGTTTGTAAGGTTAAACCACCTCAGTATTGCCATGAGCTGTGAGGCTCTTGCTTTAGCTCTGTGCAGTTTTCTAGAATCAAGCAAAAAATTTAAGGCTGGATTGGATGGGACTTTCCACTTGGTCTAGTGGAAGGTGTCCTTGCCTATGCCAAGGGTGGCACTGAATGAGCTTCAAGGTCCCTTCCAACCCAAACCATTCCATGACTCTAAAACCAGAGTGGTCCCAGACTTGCTAAAAATCAAATACTGAAAACCTGAATATGACAGTTACATTAGAACATCTTATGGGTTTTCTCCTTCCGACAGTCCTCTCTAACCTTGGTAACAACTGCTTTCACTAGGATTGTAAAAAGTTGAACACGAAATTTAACATAAAAACTGCGTTTTAGCTCCATCTGTGGGTAACGAAAAAAAATACAGGGGCTCCAAAAAAGAAAAGGGAACGACTTTCTGAGATGCTCTTGACTCTGCTGTTTTTCAGACATTGTTTATAGCACTCACAAGTTGTTTATAACAATAAACGATCCCTCCCAAGCAAGCACTGAAATCTGTTACCTAGAAAATTAACAAACAGCTCATACTGGACGCCGTTCTTTGGTGTCCTGATAGAGTGGCACTTGTAGGATGACTCCGTGATGTGACAGGTCAGGTAGGAGATGGTGCTGTTGAGGACTTTGCTTAATTCCTCGACGAACAAGGCATTGCTTTTCAGCTTGCAACGCGCTGTGCTAAAGCGAACGGACACCTGGTAGGCGTGGTCAGCTTCCCTGTAGGCTGGGAGGAAATAGTTTGGGTGTGAATCTGGGGTGTAATTACAGATTGAATCTTAGACAGATTATCAGTTCTTTGTATCCGAAATATGGGCTTTTACTCAGAAGTAAAGAAATAAATAAAGCATAGTCATTAATGATGTCACAACACATTCGTCCTTGACAGAGCTGGCTCAATAGTAAGAGAAATTTTAGTTTGAAGTATACAGGAATTTATGTGTTTGCTGGGGACTCTGTTCCCGAGTAATAAAACCAAAAAAGGCTGTAAACAGTAAAATGGCACACAACCATCCATGTCTGCAAAGCTGTGTGTCTGAAACGGATTGGTGCCAATTCTATGCAATTATGGTGTAGGAGTAATTTTATTATTATTTTTAAATTTAGCTTTTCTCAAGCATTTTTGGGTTGTTATGTTGTGGGTGGGAAGGTAATTTGGTGAACAGTGGTTACAAGCGGTGAAAAGAGCTGGAGTGCAGATCTTGGATACTCTGGAATTCTTGTAGTTAATTCTGTACCTAAGGGTAGAGATTATTTTATTGTCATATATTTTTGGAAGCGGTAATAGTAAACTTTTTCCAAAACCATGAGAGGGTGCATGTGTGTGCATAAGTAAAACATTTTATTTTCTATTCTGGGATAAAATTTTAACTAATTGTTTTGTTTTGTTTTGTTTTGTTTTAATCAAGCCTTGCAATAAACAGGGAGTTCAAAGACTCACTAACCTGTAAAGGCCATGTGCTTACTCCTAACTTAACAATCTTACCATAAACCATGAATTTATAGGCCTCAACCACTTCTGTTTCTTCTTGTGTCGTAGTTTCGACGATTTTGTGGGAGAGAGTACAAGTGTAGGCACCAGACATCGACTCCCTGAAACCCATCACCATCAGCTTCCCTGTCTCTGTCAGATTCACATACCTTTGCCCTAAAATAGAAACATTAGATCATTGGAAATGTTCCATTTCTGATGCATTTAGAGCATTTGAAGATGAAATCTTGCTCCCGTGCATAATGGCACCGATTCTTGTTAGCCTGAAACAATGCAAAATTTATGACTTTTAGGATTTACTGCAAGTTTCCTTTTAGCTCAAGGATTCGAAACTTTTAGAGGGAGAAGAGAAACAGAGTTTAATGCCAGAACTTGTAGAAATACCTGGCAAAGGGCCAAGGAACTGTTTGGAACCACCATCCTATTGCAGGGGGATTTGAAAAGAAACAAGGAAAAGATGTGATTTTTCAGTCTGAACTAACCTACTAAATCTGTTCCATCTGGACCAGTCCACAAATAGTTGGGATCTATTATTCTTTCTTGAGAAAGAGCCAAATCCATGCAGACCAGAAATGGGCTGTTTGTGAACACCTTAACGTACACATTCACTGCAATACAGAATCAGGTAAATTATGTAAAATGCTGATATTGAATGAAATCGCACAAAAACAACTGCATTGAAAAATGTATTTAAAGTGTATATTTCAGGATTGGACTTGCAAAGTGTAATATTAATCTCCAGTTGTTGTTAATTAATGTCCTGGAACTGTCCATAGTGTGGCTGGTGCTGACTGTTTGAGGGAGACACTTGTGTCTCACACACAAATTGTGCTGTAGGGGTACAAACAGCGCCAGATTTTTGAGCGAGACCCTCATTCAGGTGTTAAATTTTCATCAGTGCTTCCAGCAGCACTGTGGGACAAATGTATTTCCACCTCCATCCCCCTTTCTCTTGTTCTTGTGCATATGAGGCTGTGTCGTTTCCATGTGTCCTGGTGATACATAATGATCCCTGGGCTTAAAACCCAAAATTCCAGTAAAAACTAAATATAGATAGAAAAAAAGGACAAGTTTACCTTCATGCCTGGTGTCACCATAAATTTCATTCTTTCCAATTAAATCAAAAGATTGCTCTCCCTTCGATTCCGCTCTCACTGTAGGGAAAAATAACTGGAATATTAGAGATCCATCTGAATGTGTGATTGGTAATCCTTTATTTCACCCTGGGTTTTGTCTCCTTCTGTTTCTTTTGTCTTTTCCTTTCTCGTTACACTTTTTTCTTAGCAACAAGCAAGAGCCCTTAGTTTTGACCTGCCATGTTTTAATTATTTTAGCGCCCAGGTTGCAAACTTGCCCGGATGTACCAGGTTCCAGACCAGACGAACCTTCCTCTTTACAAAAAGCCACTAAAATAGTTATAAAATCTGACTATAAAGTGAAGGCTCTGCAGTGTGACCCTGGGGAGACACAGGGCTGGGATCTCTCAGTCCTTTCCCTTGTGGAAAACAGCAGGCTGGTGTCAGGCACGAAGGTTTCTGTGACGGGACTCCCCAGGAGAGGTGAAAATTATTGGAAATCGGTTTTTTTTCAGGTCATGGGCATGCTGGGGTGGCCCTGACTGCTCTGTCTCACGGTTGGGTCTGGGGGACAGCAGGGTACAAGACTGGAGTCTGTGGAGCCTCTTAAGGGGCTTTATCTCCCTGTACCCTCTTTAGGCGCTTCATCACCTGCTCTGAGGGAAGGTTCTATGGGGACATCTGTCCCCCACAGTGGAGCGGCACTCACCGATGGGGTGTCACTGGAGCCCACCTTGTCCCCTCTGAAGGGGCTTCATCTTCCACTGTGAGGGAAGATTCTATGGGGATTCCCCCCACTCAGCAGAGCGGGACCCACTGACTGGCTCCGATCGCCTCTATCACCCGCTGAGGGGACGAGCCTCACACCAACACAGTCCTGCAGCTCCTTCCCACCCCTAGTCCCGCTCACCCCATCCCGCC
>VXBT01001328.1:27677-72960 GCA_013400235.1 Oriolus oriolus
GGCTGAGGGCGGAAAGGAGGGGGGGGGGGTGTCCCCGCCGGGGTCCCTCGCTCCTTCTCCGCTCCCTCGCCCACACCCGGTACTTTTTATACTGTTTTTAAAACATTCTTCTTCCTCGCCCCCACTCCACTGAGCTTTTTAAACAGTATTTTGTTGTGGGGAGTTTTTTTTGTTTTCTCACTTTCAGGCCCCCGAGGCGCCTGGCAGCGAAGGAGGGCCCCGGCCACCCCCTCCGCGCCCGTTGTCACCCTTCAACCCCACATCGCTCCTCCACAGTGCGCAGTGAGCTGTGTTTTTGACTCTAAAGCGGTTTTTTCGGCTGTGGGACAAGGAGAGGGAAGTACATGGGGACAAGGGGGGAAGATGCTCCTTCATGGCTGTGTCTGTCAGTGCTGAACCTGCCCTGGGCTATGGAAGGTGTCCCCGCCCATGGTGGGGGGAAGGGGTGGAACTGTGTGGGCTTTAAGGTCCCTTCCAACCCAAACTGTTCTGTGATTCTGTGTTTCTGTCAATTGCTGTGAGAAAGACTGAAAGTAAGAGCTGAGCACATCCTGTGGCTTTTCCTCCTGAGGGGCTGTGAGTGCTGGGTGTTCTCCAGCTGCAGGTTTCTGGAGAAAGTCATTATGGGACACATATTTTTCCACTTAAAAGTAGAAAACATCCCTTTCAGTAGCTAAAAAGGCTCCAAGAGAACTGGAAAGGGATTTTGGAGAAGGGTCTGGAGGGATAGGACAAAGGGAATGGCTTCAACTAAAAACAGGAGATTCAAATTGGATATTGGGAAGAAATTCTTCTCTGTGAGGGTGGTGAGGCCCTGGAATGGATTTACCACGGATATTGTCCCTGGAAGTGTCCAAGGCCAGGTTGGACCGGGCTTGGAGCAACGTGGGATAGTGGGAGGTGTCCCTGCCCATGGCAGAGGTGGAACTGGATGGTTTTCAAAGTCCCTTCCAACCCAAACTCCTCCGGGATTCCACGATTCTGCCACTTGCTGTGACTAACAGTAAGGGACGGGCAAATACTGTGCGCCCGAAAATAAAGCCAAATGCCACAGTGTCACTGCAAGTAACTTCCAAGTCAGTTACATGTTTTGGAAAACTCACTACGGCTTTGAAACTTTTAAACATGTAACTATTCTGTTTCTAGAGCAGGTGATACAAAAGCACACAGGAAGCTGCTGACAGGGAAAGGAGGGTCTTGCATTTGACCACACCTCACACTCCGAGACACTCAAGACCAGAACGGTGGCCAAGCCTCTGGAAATTAGCAAAATAACATTTATCCTAACTACCTAGATCATATTTATCACTCCAGACCATGCTAGTGTCCAAAAATGATGTCACAGTATTTGCATAGCAAATATGGAACCAACCAACACAGGAATAAGAGTTATTTTTACAGAGAGCTGTGAAAGTTTTAACTCAACACTTCCATGTAAAAAGAGCACTTAAGTTATAAGTTAAATAAAGAAAAGAGAAAATTAGTAAAAATACAACAACAACAACAAAAAAGTGTGACAAAGGAGGTATTAAGTTATGGATGGAAAATAGTTCTACTCAAGCTTTCTTTTTCCTTAGACCAACATATTAACTCAAGTGGTCGGTTAAGGTGTAAGAACTATGTCAGGGTTTTCATTTTTAATGTCCTTGAGCTGCTGAGCAGGTCAGAACCGGGACCACCTCAGATAATCCTGCGTTCCCATGTGCTGAATGTTTTCAGTTTTACTCAAAGTGAACATTTCATGCTGACACTGTGCAGGCAAAATGATTCAGTTGTAACGTGTCTGCTATAAACGAGTCATATTTCAGCCCGAGCAGCCTCAGTTCCTAGGAATGTTTATAGCTCATTTCAGGTCCTGCACAACCCATGAGTCCCCAGGTTGCTAATTATTATAAAATAGTATCTCTACTATAAAACTTCGGCTGCAGTTTTGGTTCTTCATAAACTCTTACTCAGTGTCTTTAGCCAAATGACTCATTTATTTTCAACTCTAATATTTCTAAGTCCCGGGCTGGTAAATTGTCATTATAGATTTGTAAGCTTGGGNATTTTTAAGAACAGGAAGTGTTGTGGGGAGGATTTAATAGGACAAAATGTGAATTCAGGTATTTATATCTGTGTTTAAAATCTGGATTACTGGGGTTTAGGTTTATTTTGTTGGGTTTTTTTTTAATAGAAGCTCTATCAGTAGGAAGTGATAGAAGAGGAAAAAAAAATCTGTAGTTGTAAGCTTGATCATGTAGTGAATAGATATTAAAAAGGTGAATATTTTATCCTAGGAAATATGTAGAGAGATTTCCAGGAGTGCAGAGTCGGGTGAAGGACCTGTTGCAGAGCTCTGGAGAGGCTGCAGATCACAAGTTCTGTCTCTGATCTTTCAGGTGGGTGATCCAAAGCTGGGATCACATAAAGGAGGGCCACAATCAGCACAGGGGTGTTTTTATAGGCTGGGAAAACCAGGCTTGTTTGATTTCTGCCCTTGAAATAAAACCAGAGTGAAGATACGATTGATTCTCTGAGGGTAAATGTGAGGGAAAGCAGAGATTTAAATCAGACAACAAATCTCACGGTAAGAGAAAATGGCCGTGGATAATCCTGAGATGGAAACCAGAGGTTTCTGATTGCTGCACGGTAATCCCAGGGCTTCCTTAAACTTTGTAGAACCAGGAAACCTGTGGAATTATTAAATGGTTCTGGAAGAAGGTTACAGAGATTTTCTGGAATAGCCAAGAATTGCTTGATTACCCCACATGCTTTGCTTTATTTTTTTTTTTTAAATTTAATATTTTATTTCTAGAATCTTTTTCCAAGCAATGGAAAAGCAGCAGTGTAAGAAGCAGCCGTTGGCACCACACAGGAAGTGAGTAGGAGAATCATGTTTCCATGTTGTTATCCTGCTCCTGATCTATGGTAATTTGTGCTTGCTGCCTTTGGGTTTATATCCAAGTGATGAGCTCAGATCCCAATTTCACTTCTCACTTCATTAACTGGTTTTGGGCCTGAAGGGACCTCTAAATGTCACCTGCTGCTACCTCCTGCCTCAGCAGGGACATTCTGCACCTGGTCTGGTCGCTCAGAGCCCTGTTCAAGCCCAGTGTAGAATAAGCCTCTTTTCAGAGTCTGTACTAGAGGAATTTGAAATTCATATTTGTTTTATTTTATTAAAGAACTTTGTACTTTGATTTTCTGCTAAACAGCAACACTGTTTTCTTAAGAAAACCATCTCACCTAAGTTCTATTTACTACTATCTCAGCCATTTAACTTTAACGTACAGTCCGAGGTGTGCCCATTCCGGGGACAGAAGTGGCTGAGGGCTTCCCCAAGCCCCCAAAACAGGAGCTGTGCCCTTAGGCCCCCCTGCCCCTCCGCTGTCCCTCCGGAGGGGCCGGAGTCCCCTGAAAGCGGCATCAGCAGCAGCTCCAAGGCAGGCGAGTTTGGGACCCGGGACCGGGACCGGGTCGGCTCCTCTCCCCACCACCCGGCGCCGCTCTCCGCCCGCCGAGCGCCGGGCCGGATGTCACGGTGACGGGCGGGAGGCGAGGCCGGTGCTCTCCGCCGGCAGTCCCGAGCCCGGGCGGGCAGGTGGAGCTGGGACCCGCGAACGGAGCATGGAAGGTGAGAAACGATCCCGCTCTTCCCCTGGACCCTCTGCCCGGCCGGAGCCCGCAGCGGCTCCACCGCCCGGGGGCTTTCAGCAGCTTCTTCAGCGCTTGCTGCAAATAGATCACAGGCTGTGGAGAAGAAATCGAATCGCGTGTAGCAATTAAACGGGAAACGAACGGGGCTTTTTGTCCCCTCTCTGTTTAATTTCAGAGACATCATAAAGAGCACGATAAAGCTGGAGTTTAGAGTGCGCTTTATCTGCTGTTCGTATTCTGGGGTTTAACGAATTCAAGGATGTCTTCTTTCTTTTCACCTGTAAAAGGTGCCCGTAATATTCAGAGCCAGCAAAAACCAAGCTGAGACTTAATCTTGGGTTGTGGAATAATTCCCTGTCACAGAAGAGCAATATTTCTGGTGTTTTTTACAATCCTGGCAAAGAAGCTTTGCGAAGCATCACTTGGTTTCTTATTTCAAAGGTGGAGATTCTTACTTCAACTCAATGTTTCAAGGGGTCCAGTTTAGATTCTGCTCTGTCTCAGTGACTTGAGCTTTTCGTTATTTTAAGTTAGCAGCAGAAGTCTATTTAAAATGCATTTTCCTTTGCTAAAGACTTTTTAACTTTTTATATGTAAATAACCACTCATTGAATCTGACTGAATCGAGAATGTTGCTGTTTGGGAGACGTAACTAATGATTTGAAAGAATGAGTTTGAAGGCACTTTGGCACTTTAAAATGCAGCCTCATTTTCTTGTTGGAGTTGGGATCACTGTCTTTTTAGGAGAGGAAGGTTTGTGAGGTGTGTTGAAGTAGTCTGCTTTTAGAAAATAACAAGGTTTCACTACAGCCAAGGTTATCTAAGAAGTCCTTTTTTGGAATTGTTATTTTTTGTGCGCTCAAAGTGAACATAGAAATAATCCTTCGGGTTTTGTGTCTGTACTTGAGGATGATAAGGATCCATTAATGTGACTAAGGGTGTTGCATTGGGGATGAAGTTAGTGCAACAGTGTTGTAATGTGTTATCCCCGGATACAGTAACTTTCAAGAGTGTTTCCGTGAATCTTGGAAAAATCTCTGTGCCCTGAGGACAGAGGGATAACACGGCCAACCTGGATTTTCCATGCCCAATGTGAGGACGTTTGATAGGGTCACAGAGCAGCAGACAGGCCTTGGCAAGAGTGGGTGTTTGAACCAAAATTTGTCATTAACTTGATTGTATCTCTCCATGACTGGTTTGGTTTTGTGACTGCCGAAAGAACTGCCCAACTGTCAGCTCCGTGTTCTGGGACGGGATCAACAGGTTAGATCAGGAGTTGGACTTTGATGATCCTAGTGGGTCTCTTCCAACTCAGGGTATTCTAGGATTCAAGATATCCTATCCTGAATCACTGAATTATCCTGCTGGGTTTAGAAGGTCATATGCACCAAGATGAGAAAAATTATTTATGAGTAGTTATACACTGCTGATCGGGATTTCTTCCCAAAATGACATGTGCTCTTAAAATGCCCGTGATGTTTCACACATTGCATGGTGCTTAAGAGCAGCAAAGTATCAGAGACCCCATAAAGAGTTGGCCCAGATGCCTTCTTCAGAAAGCCATGGCAGCTGTGGATGCTGGAGAAGTATATTCCGTGGAGAAATCAGCTAGAATTTCTCTCTTTAATGGCCCAGTGTGGGTTGAAGGCGAAAAACTCGTTGGGGTGGAAGAGGCTGAGTGGCGTACATAGTGAAGGCACTGGCTTCAGATAAGGAAACTTGCCGTGTTTGCTCTGTATGCTCTGACGGAAGGACTAAGAGCAGATGGGATTTTCAAAGGTGTCCCCTTCCCTGTGTTGTTGGGCCAAAAAGTGCAGCTGGCAGAAAAAAGGCAGAATTCTGGTTTCGTTCTGGGGACAAACAGGTGAAATTACAATAATTCAAGATGTACTTCCCATTCTGTATTAAGGACAGAAAGGCATGAGGGTCATCAGTGATTTGGAAAATATCCATTTTAGGGGGGTTAAATTTCTCGTTGACTGTTCTGGCCAAATACCAGGACAAAGTATGAATAGTGTTGCATATCAAAATACCATAGCACCTTTTTAGCAAGCTATTTGAATATTTTGGCTCCCTTTGCCTATTGGCGTAGAACACAGGATGGCCAAGGACTGGTTTCGAAAGCACATGAATTTTACTTCTGCTTTGTAAATGCACATCGTGCCTCGGCTGCAGCACACAGAGAAGGGGGTCCTCTTCCCATGCACCCCAGCCAGTGGAGCTCTTTGAAGCTTGGGAAGACGAACGGGTTCTGTAAGTGATTTCCTGCCTTGTGATTTTCTGAACATTTGGTAGAAAAATGGCCTTATTCGTATAGAATCAGGGATGGAATGTACCCACATGTTCTTCTGTCACCGTGAAGGATCTGGCTTAAGATACTCAGGAAAGAGAGCTGAGGTTTAATATTAAGAGACCACTAAGACCGTAAGAAGATGCTGGAGACTGATGCTGTGAAGAAACCAGGTGCTGGTGAGGGGAGGTTGGAGGTTTGAAAGTGAGACAAAGAGTGGGATGTTTCTCAAGCAAGGAGAGAAACATTCTATAGCATGTGTCGTTGTTCTTATCTCTTCCAAAGTGTTGTCCTGCCCAGCAGCCATCATGGGCATGAACCTGTTGTGTTCAACAAAATATGAATAAATTCATAGACTCCATCTCGGCAGGGAGCAGATGACGATCTGAGGAGGCTGAGCAGGTTCTGCTCAGCTCTCGTGGGGTTTGGGCAGAGCCGTTCTCCAGCAAGTTGTCCTGCAGCTGCCAGGGAAACCTGAGGAATGCAATAGTTTCTGAAAACATACAGTTATCCAGGAATATATGTAGAATTATTTGAATTCAAGCAGTCATGTAGGGGGTTCTAGTTTTCCCTTCCACAACCTCCTGGAAGCTCAGGGGAAGACAGAATTGCTGCCAAGATTTCAACAGCACCTTGGGTCTTCAGACTGGGGCTTTGACCCTCAACACCCAAATGGGGCAACAGTGCAATTGCACTTGCAATTGAATGCAATTAAAACCAAAATCAAGTGTTGCAGAATAAGGAAGATTTCATTTAATCATGTGCAGAATTACAAGGGTTTACGTAATTTAAGTGTCTGTATTCATGGAATCATGGAATGTTTTGTTTTGGAAGGAGCCTTAAAACTCATCCAGTTCCACTCCCTGCCGTGGGCAGGGACACCTTCCACTTGACCAGGTTGCTCCAAGCCCCATCCAGCCTGACCTTGAACACTTTTGGGGATGGGGCAGCCACAGCTTCTCTGGGCTAGTATTGCTGTGTAAAGTTAAAATCAATACTAGAGAAAATTTTGTTCATTTACCCAGAATTTACTGATGTTTTCTTGTCATTATTTGCTATATAAATTTGTCCATTTGCTTCTTTGTACCTCAATTTTCCGGGCATAATAGAATGAAAATGAGAAATTAAGGGCTATAACTATACAGTTCCTTGATCTTCTTTATTTATTTCAAAATATAGATTCAGTAAATATCTGAACTTTTTGTCATTTAATTCTGTGACTATCTTTATGATGCAAGGCCTTTATTTGTTGCACACATTATCCCACCCTCTATTCATGCAGTTTTTTTGGAGTACCTCTTCTGATACCAGGCTGCTTCGCTGAGGAGTTACCAGAGCTTTATATTTTAACGTTGCAGAGACCACAAAAATGTTCCATATGCAGAGGAGGTAAAGACAGATAATTATGGGGTAAATGTCACCCGTGGTTAACACCTCATGCCCGCTGCCTGGGTGTTTCTGTTATGTAACTGCCAGGAAGAAATTTTCCCGGTCCAGGAACTATTATTTTTTAGGTTCAAAGCTGATAAAAGATGTTATGGCATGTAAAAAATAAAGAGGGGGGAAAAGCTGCAGGAAAGAAAGGAGGAAGGAAGCAGGTAACTGTGTCTGTGTTAAGAATTCAGCCTCCTAACAATGAAACCTCGAGGCAGGGAGGGCTTGAGTCAAGACGTAACGGGACGGCTCAGGTCTGTGCCTCCGGTTCAACTCAGCAGCTGAAATTTGGGCACTGCAGTGGGCAATGGGAATACCTGCAGCTTGTGTTGCCTTCGGAGCTCTGCTGAGCCCCCAGCATGCTGGGAAACCAGGCCGCATGGGTAGTCCTCTGAAAAATTTTTTAAATTCCTAGCATTTGATCCCTTTTGGAATTTCTCAGTAGGAATTAGACTTGCATTCCCATGAAAACCAAGTAGATCTTGTGAAGATAATAGGGGTTTGCCTTTGTATTGGAAAATGAATGTAAAAATGTCTTCGTGCTTTAGAGAAATTAACTTCTTACAGAGTTACTACGGCTGTAATGTGCTCACAGGGTACTCAGTGAGTAAACTGAAAGCATAAGGAACTCTGTTCTTTAACTTTTTGAAGTTAGAAAATCATACTTAATCCCTTTTCTGGGCACAGGCCAGTGCTCAGGATACAAAAAAGTGAAGCATAATACTAATTTGGTTTTTGTTTCTTCGAAATGTTTTCTTTTTCAATTTTACTTTCAGCCAAGAAAACGGGAATTTGTAAGATTGTAACAACTGTGTCATGAACTGTTCTAAATATTAAACACCTCAGGCTGCTTTTCTGTCTTTTGCAGATTCACAGCCCGGGATGGACCTCAGTAACCCTCAGGAACAGCCCATAGCTGCAGGTACTGTGTTGTTCAGTTATGTTCTTCCACCCTCTCTTGACAATTTTACATTTAAATGGAGAAAAATACATGAATTGCAGCTGGTTTAGGGTTCCAGGACACTGAGTAACAGAATCAAAAGTACAGAAAGGAGCATTAAAGGCAAAAAAAGTAAATTTTAGAGTTGAAATAAAACCGTGGGAGTTCACTATAACATTGGAAAATTATAATAAAATGGGAAAAAAAGACTGTATAGAAAGAAAGGAAATATTTTCAGGAGAAAGCTGGAAGTATTGATTAGGGGAGCAAGAATAATGTAACTCTCTTGGTTGACTGCATCTCTGAAAATATGAAAACAAACTTCGTGAGTGAGTTTGACAAATGTTTCATTTTCTTGTTAATCAAAAAGTCGAGCCTCTTTTCAGCTCCAACGTAATATTTAGTTTGAGAAGGACAAGGGATGTTACCATCCACCTGTCAATACGTTAAAGAATTTACCAGCAATTTTACAGTATTACTGTAAATTTTTAAAATTCCCAAGATGTTTGAAAGAAAATACTGTCTTTTTAAAAATTAAATATTGATCTGAAATTTAGAGAAATACACATAATATGGAGCTAGTTTGCATTGCAGGGTTAATGAAAGAGGCTTTATTTAAAACACTTCACCCGAATAAATTTCACTAGAGTTAAAAATGTGTCTTTATTTCTGAGGAGAGAGGCTGGGATCTCTGGGATGCTGATCTGCATGATAATGTTGACATTTAAAAATACACATGTGGAATAAGCAGAGAAGTGCAAGTGGGTTCAAAGAGGCTTTGATTACATGTGCTTGAGCAGTTTCCTGGCCTAGGGCCAGAATGATTAATATTTTGCCCGAAAGAACAAAGTGGATCTGTGATTCCTTTGCCTTGCTCCAAGGAGCTCCATCTCTGCTCCAGCAGTTGTCAGAGCACCTATGATAGAGTTAGATATACTGGATTTTATTCCTGTTGTCATTTAGACCCACCTCCAGAATATTTAGATCTGAGCAAAAGCTAAAAATGGGTTTGAGGTGTGTGTGAGAATTTGTGTAGGATTTTGGGAAGTAAAATAATTCCCCAAAGTGCAACCAATGCATCTGTAGAAATAATGTTGTGGACACTGCCAGCAGTGCTGGGAGTGTGCAGGTGCTTTGAGGAAATCACCTGGAAATGTTCTTGGAGAATAAGCAATTAATTTTTTTTTGCCTTTTTTTTTTTCCCCAGAAGAACAAGAGGATTTGACAGACTGTAATCTGAACAAATCCCAGGAAATGGAAAGCATGGATAATGTGGAAGATATGAAGGAACACAATCAGTCTAATGAAGAAGCAGGAGGTAAAGTAGAGTTGGAATTCTGAAAAATAATAGTTATATTTTTTCTTTTTATTCATCTGATTGTGCTATGAGAGCATGCCTGTAAAAGGAACAGCAATACAATTCGTTTGGAGCATTTCAACATGCTCTAAGGAGGAGCAACCCTTTTCCATCAGGGAACCTCACATGCATTTTACCAAGGTCAGTTTTACAGGATCTATGAAATATGGATGGGAAGATAAAAGAGCAAGTGCATCTGGTGAGCCTTTAACGTGTGTGGTAACACAAAAATTCCTAAGAGCAGTTTGCATAGGCAAATCCCATGTTAGGACTGCCATTTTTATTAATGCTGTTAAGTACTTTAATACCTAAAAAATAACTTGATAATTTATTCATTTTTTTGAAAGAAAGAAGAAGCTATCTCAAATTCACAGGACCACACTGGCCTCTAAAATTTAAAACTGTAGAGCAATGCTGTACTTTAAACTGTGGGTGAAGGGGAGGTTGGTCAGTTTTCCGTGTTTATTGTTGAATTTGAAGAATAAACCCTTCCTGCAGGTCTGAGAGAAGACACAGGGATTGAAATAGTAAACCAATATGTACTGTCTTTAAAAACCAGCAGGCTCTCTTCATTTATAGACAGAAGATAACAGCAGCAGCTCCTGGAACTTGGCAATGTTACAGCCCTCAGAGCTCTGGGGTTTATATGTGTGTATGACATAGATGTTGAGTTTCTAACGTGCTGTAGAAGCTCCTGAACTGAGATCTCAGCATTCACAACAGTTCCTGCCCGTGATCTGAGAGTGTTCATGTGTGCCAGGGGCCTCAGCCACAGCCAGTGAGGAGTGTGCGTGGTAGAGGATGTGGGGCACGTGCCCTGGGGAGAGCACACATGGTGTTACCAGTTTCACAGTGCCTTTCTGTGCCACAGGTCTGTGGCAGTGCAGCAGTGCCAAGGGAAGTTATGGCTGTGGCTTCGGGTAGGAGTTTGAGGTAGAGTTTGTATCACATGAATCAAGTAAATCACTAAAGAATTATGTGTTTTGGCTGAGCGAGTAGCTTTGGTTGTTTCCTCTAACATTAATGTGATTATTTTGCAGAGGTTATACTTTTGCATTATTAAAGACCTAACGTTTTTATTGGTTAACAAATTGCAAGCCAACATAAAACACTCAAGGGAGTGGTGGGATGAATCTCACTCGAGGACCTACAGCGCCAGTATCTGAAACTGTGCTGGTCTGGCCTTTCTGGGCAGTTTATGGAGAGACATCACACAGGTTTTCTGACCAAATTTGGTTGTCTGGCTTAGGGTGAAAAGCCTCGTGTCCCCAGAGCAGCTGCTGCTTAGCAGGACTCTGTAGTCAGTCGAGAGTAGCTCAGCAGAGATGTCTGCAATACAGAGCCTGCCTTGAGCAGGTGAATTCTGCTCTGCTTACACTAAATACAGAAGTTTATTAGAATAGACAAAATATGGAAAACTTGAGCATTTTCTACATCCAAGGCAGCTGATCTCTCAGATCCCACAGCACATAAAACATTCACAGCCACGCTCCAGCTGTCTGTCCATCCCTTCCACCAATTCCACTCTCACTAGCTCACTTCTCCCTGTGCTTTCCCAGTGTCCCAGCCCTCCACTCCTCTTGCTTACTGAGCTGTGAGTGCAGGAAGCCAGGACAGGGTTTCTTTCCCAAACCCCTCAGTACTGACCATCTGAAAGGAGTTGCTGTAACTTCTTCCCACCTTCCCATTCCAGGAGCCATGTCCATACTGCTTCTATGCTGTATCCAGGCATGAAGCAAGTCCTTTCCCTGTTCTCTGGCTGCCCTGTGCTGCAGCACCATTTCTCACCCTCTTTTCCATGCATTTAAGTCAGGAACAACTTGGACATGTGAGAGATTGTTTTATCGGTACTGCTTTTACCATTCATTTTTTATATTCTTTCTGATCTCTAAAAGTCTCTTTACCATTTGTTCTGGAAAGCAAACACTGAAAATTTACATCTCAAAGACAATGCTATAAATATCAATAAAACATCATTTCCCTCCAGCAGCCTCCCTTACCATTAGAGCTCATTTATTATAAAGTGAGTATGAACCTTCAGTAACATAGTGCCCTATTCCTTGCTGCTCACTGTAGGAATAAAGCCACGATTGCAAGGAGAAAGCTGGTTCAAACGCACAAAAAAGATGCTTCCAGCATCTCAGATTAAAATGGCACAAAATGAAATATACATTGTGTTTGCTTCAGTGCTTCACACACTGTTCTCTACAGTCATTCTGATACCGGAAGCACAATAAATCTTAAATATTTAAGCATGCTGTGCTAGTACTCCAGGCCGTGCAACGATCAGTAGGACCACTTTAATTTCCTCCCAACAACACCAGTTCAGTTGCTGTTGGAGACTGAAATTCACAAATAATCTCAGCTTTCATGTCATGCCCTCTATAAAATAGCAGGAGCTCTGTTAGTCCCTGAGCAGTCCTCGTGGGTCAGTAACTACTGTCTGACTTCTATAAATGAAAGCATGTTCTGACAGTGCTGTCCTGGTGGGAGGATTATCTTTTGGGGATCACTAACCCTGGTAAAAATGAATATTTAATATTCTCCAGGATCACAGAATAGAAATATTATCAGTATTGGTGATGGCTTTTGGGAAAAGGATTATGTCCTGTCTACACCTGAAAAACCTATTGGTTAAAAAAAAAATTTCCATTTCTTTATTCGGCGCATTGATATGATCACTAATCCCCTCATTTTATATCGAATTTAAGGAGAAATAATGGAAAATGTTTATGTGGTTCTCATAAATGTTAATTACTTTTGTGAGTGAGCAATTCCACTCCAGCACCTTCCCAATTCATTGCTGATGACAGCCTGCAACACAGAAACCTCTCCTTTTTCTCTCCTGAACCCCCGCACGATCTGTGCCCCCGGGGTTTGTTCCATCTGCTGAAGGCCATCATGGGAACATGAGGCCACTGACTCATGGAGAGAGATCAGGCCTTCGATAACCTGCTTTCCACTGCCTTAGTATGCCTGTAACATGTTTTTCTCCAGCACAATTATGTCTGTTTTTTCCATGTCTTGTCAGCCATCCGTAGTGGGTAGGAATCTTCCAGTTTCTTGGATTACATGTTTTTGTGATTCTTGCATTATTCATGGGTGACACTGTGAGTATGTTGTGGGGATTTAGTCAGAGGCTTTGCAAAGAAGCTGGAGCCTGCATAAGTCTAGATGTTGTCTAACTTGGTTTGGTGGAGCTTTTTTATGCTAGAAGTGCTGGGATCCTTTTAAAAGCTTACAGACAGTTCATAAAAGCACTAAATTAATGTATAGGGAATGAAACACCATCACTGGGGCTCATTTGGTATTAAAAAAATATGCAAACAGTTCCATATTTGTACTTCTCTGAGCCTGTGCAAACACACCAGCTTATGATGTTTTTTATGTGTGTCCTGACACAGGTGAGATGCCATTCCATGGAAACAGCTCAACTTGTCCTATTCCACTCCCCTGTTAAAAGAGCTTCCATGATGATCATTGCTAAGTATCGGGCAAACAATTAGGCAGCAGGCTACAGTAAAATGGTAATTAAAAGCTTGATGGGGAAGAAGGAAAAAAAAGAAACAAAACCCCCTTTTCTTGCCTCAAGGGACTGGAAGCTGCACGCTGTGGTGCACATGGTGTATGCTCGCCTGCAACCATAAAAATACACTGTTCCCATGGTGCTTCCTGTGTCTAGTCTGAAAAGAGACAAGCAATGAGAGCAGGGGGGAAGCGCTTGATTTCCCCTGTTTCTTTATGTGCCCCCAACACTGTTACCTTTGGTGGCCAAAGTTGACACATCTTTAATTTAAAAATTAAATTTAAAAAGCCACGTTCTTTCCTCTGGGAGTCGCAGTCAAGCACGAATGTTTAATTATGTCTTAATTCTCTCAGCTGTTGAGGCAGACAACTTTTGGGGTGTTATGAATGTCAGCGAGCTTTCATGGTTGTGAGCTAAAAAGAGATAAAAGCCACATTTGTGGTTTATGGATGTTAATTGCTGCTGCACTGAGGTATGTGAGGGGGGCGGTTGAAAGGCTGGAGTGAGGCAGGAGAGGTGACAGAGCCTCGCTGGGGCGCTCAGCGAGGTTCCAGCGGTGCTGCAAGAACACGCACTTATCTGCCTGGAAAGGAAGTGCCGTTTTTTATCAGAATATTACATCTCCCAAGCCCAGCTCGAGCCCCAGGGCTCATGGGACTCGGGGTTATCTCACAACATCAGCAGAAGTTCACTGCAAGGGGATTTCTGTAGTGTTAAACCCAGCAAGGAGTCTGTGCTGAACGAGTCAGGCTTCTCTGGAGGCTCTACTGGGACTGAAAGCCGCGTTTTCCTTATCAACAAACGATCCTCTCGACTTTGTTTGAGCTCTTCAGACTGTGCCGTCAGCGGCAGGAATGCTGCCAGGCACGCTCGGTGACATCAACGGGGCGGTGGTGTCACCCAGCCTGTAAATGATTGACATCAGCTGGACTATCCTGAGCACTCAGCACAGACATAGACACTCGGATACTCTGATTGCCTGGAGATAATCAGAAAGTGCAGCTATTTCTCGTTCTAATTAACCCATTATAGTGATTAGAAAATAGAATTTACTTTTGAGATATCCTGACTCCCAGTGGAAGCTCTCAGACAGAACAAGGGCTGGAAAGAGGATGGATGCACAGAGTTGTTCAATAGATGATGGGCTTCATTCCATAACTTTTAAAATTCCATTTTTCTTCACTTGTTCTACAATGTGTATCTTGGATCCATACCAAATAATTCCCTGAAAATACAGGTGAGAGAAATATTTATTCCTTTGGCATCGAAATTAAATCTAGTCCAAGGCAGATGAGTTGTGATCTCTCCCCACTCCCTCCAACAGAAAATAACTGAAGATGCAGAAAATGGCCCTGGGAACTCAAATCACATGTTGTTGTAGGAAATAATCCATTTTTGGAAATACAGATCAGTGGAAAGGAAATCAGTTAATGGGGATGAGTCATATTTTGCCCCCAAACCAGCCTGTTCATTTGGCACAAAGTGGGAGTTGAAGCGGCAGGTTCACTCTGTTTATGCTGCTGGAAAAATATCGGGAAAAAGAAACAGATCCACAAGAGTCAAAACTTTGCTAAAACTCCACAAATAGTTCCCGGAGCATTGGAATTGACGACTCTCGTGTTTCGTTGCTGACTGACTTTTAACTGAGCTATGCAGGGTTTGCACCGGGTGTTCGGTGCCTGGTTCACCCGAGACTCTTCGAGCCGGCGTTGCCGTGTCCTCAGCGCCGTCTCCCACCATGCTGCATTCGCTCCAGTTCTTGTTCCGGCTTTAGTTCCTTCTCCTGCTCTGCGGGAGCGCTGGGAGCTTTGTTAATTCGGAGCTCGACTCCCTGCGCTCCCGCGGAACATCGTGTGGCTGCGCTCACCTGCCGTGTGCGCCAGCTGCGCTCTTCTCCTGCCTCTCCTGGTGCAGGAGCTCCACCTCCAGGAGCGGCTCGGGCAGCTGCAGGTGCTCCTGGACGGGCGGTTTGAGTAATCCTGGTTTTCCAGGGAGGGTTGGATTTGTTGTACAGGTCTGAATCACAGACTCCCAGGACCGTTTAGGCTGGGAAAGAGCTGTAAGATCAGTGTTACTAAGGGAACACAGAGCGGATGCACACTCTCCTCTAGAAGACTATGCTAAAAGTAAACTACAAATATTTAATTACAAGAACCTCAAATAGGAGAGAACACAGGCATAATCTAAAATTCAAGTCAGGATTTTTTACTAATGGAATTTTTTTATAGTTCAGTCAAATCAGTGCACTGTTCAAGGTGTTCAAGAACATCTGAACCGAGCTTCTGCCTTCAGTCTATATATGTTAAAATTCCTCAAGTATTTATCACAGATTTCCCTGTTCTTCGTATTATTTTGTCTTATTTTCTCTCCATATTTTATTTTTCTTATAAGACTATATTGCATTGTCAGGAAGGCTCTTGGGGGATGAATTTACAAAGATTAAATGAAACTATACTTCGAATTTCTCAGGTTTGAAGTTCATTTGAAGCACAGTTGACCAGAGCTGACCATGCCTGAGTGGTCACATTAGTGATTGGTCCCTTGATATAAGTAATGCCAGTGATTATCTGAATTTAACATGTGGCCTTTCTCAGTCTGACTGTTGGGTCCAGATGTTCTCTGATTAACTGTCTCATTGAAGTCTGATTTAACGGTTGTGATTGTATCTGCCTTGCTGGACTTCAGGAATTGTAATTTTAGAAATGTTTTCTCTGGGTGATGGTATCTTAACAACAAAGGAAGGGAAGAGCTCATGCAGTTTCATCTTTTTCTGTGTTTTTTTGTAAGAGGGAGACTTTAAAGATATTCAAATCTGAAAGGATAACATTAACAGGTGTCAAAATTAAAACAAATTTCATCTGGGACAGGTGCTGGAAAACCTGGGCCCTACAGGCCTGGGGATGTGAGACGGCACTCCCTCTGTGCTCCCACCCAGCACTGGGGTGTAGAAAGTTGAGTAAAAATGGCAAATTATTGCCACTTTTTAAAATTAAACAACCAAAATAAAATCCAGTGATAGTTCAGCATACACTAGCCGTAGTCTTCCAGCCGCTATCCCAATTTGTCCCAGGGAATGGCATTCTGCTTCCCCAAACTCTGTTTGTATTTTCAGTTAAGAGCATTTAAATGCAGTTAAATGAGGTTAAATTCCATTTCCTTCTCTAAACCCAGCATTACACAGCGTTGCTGTGCAGTTTGTCCTGTTTAACTCCAGCTTTGGGAACGCTCGGTTTCAAGGAACATTTCTCCGTTATCCCTGTTTCTGTTAGTATAACGTCAACGTAATTTGGAAACCTTTTGAACGAAAATCCTAAAAAACCACTAGAGTATTATTAGGCAGAAAGTGGTAATAGTGGGGAAATACTATGTGTGAAAGTATAGATTTACACAGGAATATTAATCTTTATAAGAAAAATCATTGTTTTTAGTAAGATGCTTGAAGAACCAGTTACATAATTCAAGTTTCCTGACTCATATGAGCTTGGAAACAACGTGTGTTTTTTGGTTGGGGTTATTTTGCAATCAGTTGTACAACTAGATGAATTACACTATGCTTTAATGATAGAGAGACACTGGTATTAATGAAGTAGAAAATACACATCTGAGCACTTGGAAAATGATGCCTGGCTGATTTTTTTTATTTTCTTTCCAATTCTCAGTGCTGCATTTCAATTTGATTTGTTTCTATTTTTGTTTCAAGTCACAATAAAACCAAGGAGACTCATTACCATTGAGACTGCACTCCACAAAGAGGAATGATGAAAGTTTCTCTCCTATGTTTAGAAGAGAAATTTCCACCAGGTGCATTCTGCACCGGGTCATTTAGGAATTACCACCCACATCTGCTTTATAAAGTATTTAAACAAAATAAGTACAAGGCGTTTTTGTACAAAAATGACTATTGAACAACAGTACTAAGAAAATACTAAAAGGCACAAAGATAAAATAAACCAGAAGCCAATATGCCCAAGCAACAAATGCAATATTTGGGACTTTTAGTGAAGAAGCCTCTGCTTTGGCCCACAGTGGCACAAAAAGGGACCCGAGGAATGGGACAAGCCCAATGTCTGCACCCTGCAGGAGCATTTCTTGTCACCACGTCCTGGTTGGGGTGGTTGTGTCTACTGTCTGGCTGGAATTTAATTCTGCTGTGAGGTGATTGCTCTTCCTTTGTTGGCAAACAAAGATCTCATAAAAGCTGTTGGGAAAAAGGGATCCCAAGCTGGAGTCAGAGGGAAAACAAAGCCAGGGTGGGCCAAAAAGGCTTGAAATCCTTTCCCTTCCCTAGATGGATATCTGCACTAGGGTAGAAGAAAAGCATGGAGAAAAGTTGTCTTAACTCTGATTGTGTTGCCTCATCTAAAAAAAAAATCTCATGTTGCTATTGTGTCACTTCACATTTTACAGTTCCCCATTAGTTACAGTGTCCAAATTTTCAATATATACATGTAAATTTTCTTGTTAAGGAAAAGAACTTAGGCATAGCTTTGGTTATTTTAATTATTTTCCCCCTGTTTATAATTTTTATGGGATGTACTACTCTCTTTATTCACTAAGGAATATGGAATTTTTTTATTCATGACTTATCTTTGCCCCCAGTGTGCTGATTCCATGGCCGAGGTGTTTCTCACAAACCTGCAGGATTCTGCCTTGAATCTGGAAACTCTGCTGACTTTTTCAGCTTCACCACTCTCTGTCTAAGGCTGGTTTAGGTACAGGAGTCTCTCCTTCTGGAGGAGAGCAGCTCTGGAGTGCGTCTGTAGGGTTTTGTGGAGATAACGGTGATGAATCATCAGTTAATACCTGTCAAACCCAGGTAGTCACAAGAACCCTCCAATATGCCCCGTATCGACTCCCTTCTTGTTCCTCGGCATCTGAATCCCATTAACAGCTGTCAAAACCTGGTAAACTATTTATATGCTTTCACAATTTGTTTAATTGGATAGTTAGGAAATGGCATACAAGAAAAGCTTTTCTTTTTCCTTTTTTTTTTCCTTTAGTCTGGCTGAACATCTGTAGCATTAGGGGCTCATTATCTCTGAATTGGCACAGCAAATCAGCAGCATCATTAAAATGCCACATTAAGATGATTAAGTTTCTTTGTTACCCAGTTGACTTTTTGCATGTGCTGAGGATTTCACGATTATGACCCCACTCCTTGTAAAACACTTGAGCTACATCACCCTTTCCTGCCGTTGTCTTTAACGGCTTCTGGGTTTTATTCCTTGTGCTTTTCCAATCGCTCCTGGTAAACTTTGCTTAACAACAGGACAAAACTTATGTTCTCTCTATTTGATGCCGGAATCTCAGATTGAATGGAGAATTTGTGGGGTTTTCCTTCTGAAACTTCCTCCTAGAGAAAGCAGCTAAGATTCAGAAACCCTCCAACTCGCCCTAATTATTTGGCACTCTTGACTTTTTTATTTCTGCATTTTCAGCCTGGGGAAGAGAAGGTTGTGTGGAGATCTCAAAGCAGCCATCCAGTATCTGAAGGGACCTAAAAGGAAGCAGAGAGAGGCCCTGCCTCAGGAAGTGAAGGAATGACAGGACAAGGGGGAATGGCTTCAAGCTGAAAAAGGGGAAATTTAGGTTGGATATATGGGAGAAATTCCTCCCTGTGAGGGTGGGGAGGCCCTGGCACAGGTTCCCAGAGAAGCTGTGGCTGCCCCATTGCTGCAAGTGTCCAAGGCCAGGTTGGACGGGGTTTGGAGCAACCTGGAAGGTGTCCCTGCCCATGGCAGGGGGTGGGACTGGATGAGCTTTAATGTCCTTCCAACACAAACCCTTTGTGATTCTATCATTTTATAGAGCACACACAAGCACTGTTTGGGTGGTGACTCAGTCTGAAGTTGCCACCGCAGCTTTATTTTGGATTTTTTCCAGAACCCATTGTTTTTACAGTGTTTCAGGTGAAACAAAAATATTACTCTGGAGTATGTCTTTCATCTTGTAATCATCTCCCCAGGAAATGAAACCATGTGCATCAGCCTTAACGCATCACACCGGTACTTTGTTCTGTAAAAGCTGCAGCTTTTTTTTCTCAGTGTATATTAACTCCATGAACTGCCTCAAGAAAAATAGTTCCCTGGCTTGGACTCCATGAATGCTTTTTTTCTCTCATACCCTCTTTACTTGCCTAATAGAAGAGATGATAGCACTTCTTTTTTTTTCACTGTGAGAACTTTGTTAGTGTTTTTAGGGATAATTGTGTTTTTCCTCAGTTAAATTTCCCTATTCTGCATGAAGTCACAGCTTCCTTTCTCTTGATTAAGGCAGACCAGCCTGGAAACTCCCTGATCTAATAAAGTATGTTGATATGATGGGATATGATTTTTATGTGACAGATACAAACCTTCCACACAGCTGCCAATCTCCTGATCACATGGTATTGCCAGTGCGTGCCAGTACAGAGAAAAGTCTGGGCTGAAAAAGGAATCTGGTGGATCCAGACTCTGCAATCGCTTGGTTAATTTTAGTCCAACCTGTACTGAGCCACTTTTTCCTCAGATTGCTTTGTGCCAAAGCTGTCTCCTGTTTGACCGTCAGGGAGGCAAAGCAGCCTCTAAACCATGACAGGTGAAGAAATCCCAACCCTTCTAATTCATATTTGGGTTAAAAAAGCCTCTTCCCTTGTGGCTTCTGCTGGTCCCAGTCATCTGATGGTGAGTTTTCTGTGGAGGTCCTTCAAATACCTACAGGAAAACACTTGAACTTTGGATGTCATGGACAGCCGGAGTGATGGCGGTGTTTTTTGAGAAAACAGTGATGGGAAAGCCTTGATCAAAACTGAGGTGCATCCTCCTCTGTTACTACAAGGAAACACAAGCCTTACATGCAGTATGGAAAGTGCAGAGGTGATTATTTTCCACGGTGGAACCATAAGAAGGTTTGCCCAGTTTGCACCGGTCCTCAAGGACGTGCCGTGGGGGGCTCAAACCAGCACCCACGCTGTGCCACACAGACCCTGGCACAGCTCTGGAGCTGTGAGCCAAGAACTGTGGTGAGAAAGAGCAGCAAACAGCACAAAAGCCTCCATTGGAGGTCACAGCTTGGCCTCCACTGCTAAACAACCGTGTGCGATGCAGACGAAAGGTGAGACGTTAAGTAGAAAGTGGGAATTGAAATTGTTTCTGAAAGCACCAACAAGGTGCAGCTGCACCGGGTACTTCCTTTTACCATGCTGGGCAGGATGTAGCAAATTATTTTGGAACTGCCTCCTTTTGAGAGGGAAAAAACAACCAACCAACCAACAAAAAAAGCCTTTTTTTTTTTCTGGAAAAGGGATTGGTGTTGAAATCTGCTTTCAGCAACTGGCAATCATTTTTCCTTGGAATGATGGAAATGGTTGTATAAACTAATTTTGAAGGAGTCTTGATATCAGGATCACCCTCACACCCTTGGATGTGGAGTTGGCAGCAGAAGGCACCTGCAGAGGAAGCCCTGGTTCTGTGGAAGCAGGAATCCGTGGGATGTGAAGCAGAGCTGGTACTGAAGAATCCACAAGGAAAAACAGCCCATTTTGGGGTTAATCTGGAGCTCCCTGTGACCCTCTGAGCAAACACCCAAACCCACATGAGCTCATCAGGGACTGGGGCAGCAAGTCCCAACAGCAAAATCCAAACATTTTGCAGGATACGGAGGATAAAAACACACAGTACGGGAGAAAACACCATTCTTCCATCAATATCCCCATCCAAGGAGAGCACAAGAGGGATGTCAGAGTTTTCCACACCACTGTGGGGTCTTGTGTAGAATAAAGAAATCATCACCCACCGTTTTCCTCCACCTCAACCCAAGGTCAGATAGATTGGCAGGGCTTAAAATAATAAATTTGGAAAAAGGAGTGATTTTCTCCCTAAAATGTAGCTGAAAATTTTGATTTCATGAAAGTTTAGGTTGCCAGATCTTTCTTTTTCAACGCTTCTTTTATGTCGCCACCTCATTTTCACTGCCACCCATTGTTTGTTCTCGGCATTTGATGTGGTTTATTACTCAGAACCAGAGCTAATACATATTCAGCAGTTCGTGTTCTGTACTTTGGAGAAAGGACAAGTGATTCAGTGCCAGATTGAACTGTCTAACCCTCGGCTGGAGGGAGAAGCAGGTGGCCAGAGAACAAGACTTTCAGACAGGAAGCCATGTGATGCATCCCGTGGTGCTCGTCTTCACTTGGTAGCTTGAGGCACAACCTGAGTTTCAACCATAGACTGACTCTTGTCAGAGAACCATGGAATAGTTTGGGTTAGAAGGACCTTAAAGCTCATCCAGTTCCACCCCCCACCATGGGCAGGGACACCTTCCACTAGCCCAGATTGCTCCAAGCCCCGTCCAACCTGGCCTTGGACACTTCCAGCAATGGGGCAGCCGCAGCTTCTCTGGGCAACCTGTGCCAAGGCCACCCCATCCTCACAGGGAAGAATTTCTTCCATATACCCAACCTAAATTTTCCCTCTTTCACCTTAAAGCCATTCCCTCTTGTCCTGTCACTCCAGCTCATGATGAATTGTCCCTCTCTGGCTCCGTTGCGACCCCTTCAGACACTGGAAGGTGCTGTGAGGTCCCCACACAACCCTCTCTTCTCCAAGCTGAACAGCCCCAACGTTCTCCGCCAGCTTTAAGCAGAGAAAAGCTGTCCTGGCAATTATTAAGGGTTTTAATGGAAGCGCTGGTAGCATTGGAGTTAATTATGGAAAGGAAATTCAGCACCCTAAGTTGGGAATCATCAGCTGTTTATACAGTGTGACCAATTCGCTTGTATTTTTGCTCTGTTAGTAAATCATTAGCTGTTTGTTACACCCCTCTTTGTCACGGAGCTGCATTCGTTTGGGCAATGCCTCTGGATTCCTCTGGACATGGCTACAGGTCCAGGAACCTGTTTGAAGGCCATGGATGCCGATCTTCAGGAGGCCTCAGGTTCTTTGCAGCATCCTCACAAAGTGACTTCAGGCAAACCTTTTGGCATTTCTGGGATATATTTATTTATTAGGAAACCCTTACCCTGCCTCTGCCAGTTTTACTCACATAGTGAATCAAGATTATCAACTGCTCCTCACACATCTGAGAGCTATGGATAAAAACTGTGATTTGCAAGTAAAAATTAGGATTACTGATTAGGTTTAACCAGCAAGAATCTATCCCATGGGACCACTGGGAGTCCTACACTGACCACACATATTTCCTAGTCTTGTGCTTCCAAGCAGCAAAGGTTCCACAAGAAGGTGTAAGATATGAGATATAATTACGCTTTTTAATTTGTGTCCTTCTGTATTTCCAATTCACAGGAGCAACCCAAAACGCTGACTTCTATAAAAATAATAATTGTGAGTGGTGTGAATAAGTGTTTTCTTTTGAATCCTGGCTAGTAATTTCAGGAGACGTTTGTACTGTATTATACTTTCATAATCTGTAGAAGGAAATTCTCCATCAAAGATAATTACCAGGCAGGTTAATTGTTTTCAAGGGTTATCTCACTGTGAGTATCACTAAGTGTCCATGACCAGTGAAGTTTCAAGTCTCAACTTCATCTGTTCATCATTACTTGTTTCAGTAAAACTTTTAGGAAGATTGATACTAATTTTACATAATTTTTAGTGCATTTTTTCCAAAGATACTTCACTGTGCATAAGATTAGCATTTTTTCACTCCTGTGCTTTGTTTTACCTGCAGATGATGTGATTAAAGTGAAAGGTGAATACAGTGAAAGAGAGGAGAGTGCTTTAAATTCCGAGCCTATGGAAAACATGGAAGAATCCGAACTGCCTTACACATATCCCAGAGAATATAACGAATATGAGAGCATTAAACTGGAAAGACACTCGGGTTCATATGACAACGTCAGGCCAGCTAGTGGAAAGATGAATTGTGATATCTGTGGATTAGCCTGCATTAGCCTCAATGTCTTGATGGTTCATAAGCGTAGCCACACTGGTAAATATCCCTCTGTTGTTCTTGTAAGAGCTAGGGTACTGAAAGGATGATAATTTTTAATCTAGACTAGTTATTTTTAAAAAGGATACCAAAATCAGGGTTTCCTTGTTCTGCCCTTGACACCACATGTGATCTTTATCAAGTTACTTGCTGTTCTGTGCCTCACTTTACCCACCGTTCTTCTTATCGGGATTAAATATTATTAAAAGCAAGTTGGCGAGGCATTTTAAGAATTTTGGATGAAAGGCACTATGTAATTGCAGTATTTCTGGCACAAAGCAAAAATTAATTCGGTTTTGTGCTGCCATTTTCAGTCTGTGTATAAATTTCTCTCTGTGCTATACTTTGGCAACAAACCAATGAGCATCTTAAGTTTCAGCCTGCAGTAAGATAAGAATTTTTTTTCTTCTAAAAATTGCTGGCTTGTTGGAATCAGCCTCCTCCGGAGCGCTTCTTTCCATGGAAGAACTGTGCAGTGTTTTCCATAGTCCCACATATGCTACGATCAGCTCTGACACCAGAGCTGCACCTCCCTCCCACTGAAGTCACACTCTGTGTGTTTTTATAGAAAGAAATCGATCCAATATCTCATTCTTTCCTCTTCCAAAAAGGCAGAGGACGGCATGATACCCACGTAACCATTAAATGTCCTTTTCTGTATGTCATTTTAAGGTGAACGGCCATTCCAGTGTAATCAGTGCGGAGCTTCCTTTACTCAGAAGGGAAACCTCCTCCGCCACATTAAACTACACACAGGGGAAAAACCTTTTAAGTGTCACCTGTGCAGTTATGCCTGCCAAAGGAGGGATGCGCTTACGGGTCACTTAAGGACTCATTCTGGTAAGTGACTTCACAGGCACTCCATGTGTTTTGGATGTGTGTCACTGGGACACTCGGTGTGGAAGAGACAGTCAGAGAGGTTTGCTCAGCCTGTGAAACGGTCAACACAGAGCAGTGACCACTCACTGGTGCTCCTGGAACCAGCTCAGGACTGGCTCTGCTCTTGGTGCAGAGAGAGGGGCCAGGGGAAGCCATGTCACAGCCCACAAATAAACCCGTGGTATTTTTACAGAATCACAGAATCATTTTGGTTGGAAAAGACCTCTAAGATCAACAAGTCCAACCTTTGACCCATCACCACCTTGTCAGCTCATTCTCATATGAGTGGAGCTGGCTATGCCAGCAAGCTCTGAACTTGAGGAGAGTGTGAGACAGACGTGCTTTGCTGGGACTTCCTCCCATCCCATTCTGAGCTGTGAGGAAAGGTCCAGGAGCATAATCCCAGGCAGATGACTCTATTGCCACCTCACCATGGTGTAGTGCCTTTCATCTGAATCTCTTAAAATGCTCAACAGATGTTTCTTCTCAAACCTGGTAGGGTGTTCTGTCCATTTTACAGATGGGGAAATGGAGGCACAGAGCTGAGGTGACTTGGACAACAAGCCAGGAATAATTTGATCTTAGCTGCCCCAGTTCTGTAAGAGCCAGGTTGTGCTTGCTCTTGAATTTCTCCATATCCTGTGTTCTACATGGGCTTAGAGAGAAAACCTTGATTCTAAATGATAGATGTTATCTCTGTACTGCACTGTACAGAGAAAAGTTGAACCCCACAAAGAATCAAAGTCAAAAACGAGCTTATCTGCCAAGGATAAATGAGATTCTGATTTAATGAAGACCAGCAGTGTGGTGCTGTCCCCCAACAGCACAATGCTAAAACCATCACGCTTCAAGCAAGACAGTGTTTTAGTGGTTTCTTGCGGTTATTTTAATTATTTTATTGTTTCTTGTTCTAGTGGAGAAGCCATACAAATGCGAGTTTTGTGGAAGGAGCTACAAGCAGAGGAGCTCGTTAGAGGAGCACAAGGAGCGGTGCCGGACTTACCTGCAGAACGCAGGCATGTGTGAGGCTGGTGAGTTTATCACATTGCAGTGGTTTTGGGGTTTCAGTACATTACAGGGCTTATAAAAGGGCATCTGGTGAGCTGTTAACCCACAGCCTGAGAACAGCTTCTCCTACACTCCTTTTCAGTAACCTGAGGGGCTGTAATGTTCTAAAGGGGCTGGTTCATCGCAGCCCTCAGGCAGGTAGTTAGAGAGTGCTTTTATTTTCATCACTTTTTTCTGTCTCAGTTACTTTGCGTAAAATATCTAAAATACCTTGTACCCAGCATTTCTGGAGGAGATGCTCAGTGAGTTAAATTATTCCTACATTAATGCTGTTACGTGGCTCATTTTGCTGGATGAGTTGTTGACAACCGTTGTTCCTGCCTCGGTGTGTTTGATGATACCTTTACTTTAAAATAAGAAATGTTGGAATTTGCAGCAGTTTTAGTGGCCTGGATCCAGGGCACGAAAAGGGAGTGGTATCCCAAAAATCACTGACAGATCAGCTTAGGAGGAAGTGAGAAGTAAAGGGCTGCTTTGAGAATAGAGCTGCCTTTGGAAAAGATAAAATGTATCAAAACATGGTTTTTTTCTTATTTTCCACTTTGCAGTCTCAGTGCTGCAGTTCCAAAATACTTTGGTGAAAAGTAACCACCATAATCTTTGTCCTCGATTTACCTGAACCGTCCAAATCCTAAAATGAACAGTGCAATTTGAGTCTCACAATACACCAGTAAGTCAGGAAAGAACTGCTCTTCCCATTCAGAGTCAGGGAGTGGCTGTGACCTCCCAAAGGGTTCTATGACTGATCTAAGCAGACCTGAGGCTACAATTTCAGAATTCAGGCTCCCATCTTTTGCTATGCAGCCTAGAAAAACCACCAAATAATGGAAACATGGAATCAAAGAGGGTTTGGGTTGGAAAGGAGCTTGAAGATCATCCAATGCCACCCCCTGCCATGGGCAGGGACACCTTCCACTAGCTCAGGTTGCTCCAAGCCCCGTCCAACCTGGTCTTGGACACTTCCAGGGATGGGGCAGCCACAGCTTCTCTGGGCAACCTGTGCCAGGGCCACCCCACCCTCACAGGGAGGAATTTCCTCCTAATAACTCTATCAACAACAGTAAGGACAAGATTCTACAGGAATTATCACAAGATTCTACAGGAATTATCACAAGCCAGGCCTGAAAATCAGTGTGAAAGACCACTGGTATGAGATGATAACCTTGGGTACAGGAATCCCGACATTGTGCAGAGTGAGTGGGTTGGTGTTTCAGGCTTTGTGACACATGCAGGAAACCTCCCAAAGAACAATGATTTAACAAAGTGTTTCATAGAGGCTTTTAATAGTTTTATAGGTTTTGGGGGGCTCTCTTCTTGTCAGCAAATGACAAATTTCTTGGAGCATTAGTAAAAGTAACAGGTTATCAGCACATCAGCAAGTTTTGGGTTTCGTGAGAACCCTTACACATTGTAACTGTGGTTTGTGTTACAGTACACACTCCCATGGTGGCAATCACCCAACATGTCCACCCAGGAAAATGGAAAACATGAGACCTGCTGTAGGTTTCTGCTTTGAAATCATTCTCATGATTTAGATGCATTTCAGAATAGCAACATTTCACCCCTTATCCTGAGGTGCAGTCCTTGCTGCAACAATGCAGGCAGCCTTAACTGGTCACGAGGAATGCAAATTCCCAGTGTGCCAAGAGGCGGCTGCTCCCCAGCCTTGGAGACCTTCACAACCTTACAAATATTGCAGTGCTGTCAGGGAAGTAGGAAATTTTATGAAAAATGGGAACTCCTGGGGCATTTCCATCCAATTCCCTGGTATCAACAGGATGTAGGGTGACAGAACCAGGGAGAGGGAAGGCTGGAAAGACTCTCAGGAGGTTATTTACTGCATTCCGTTTATTTTTTTTCCCTAAGTGTAGCACTTTGTGTTTAGTAAACATCCTCCTTCCATTACTGACCTTTTCCCTACTTCTCTCCATCACTTTGAATTTTGGTGTTCTTCTGAATTCCTCGCAAGCTTCTCAGCCTGGTGTGGTGGAAGGTGTCCCTGTCCATGGCAGGAATGTGGAACTGGATGACCTTTAAGGTTCCTTCCAACTCAAACCATTCCACAATTCTATGATTCTCACATGGAGCCATCTTTAGACACTAAAGTGCTCGACATGCCATCATCTCTAAATGATTAAAATATTTAAAAGCATCAGGACTGCAGTAACCATTCTAGTTGCTGTTCCAAACGTGGAAATATTTCTAAAAGAAAAGTTTCATGTAACAATATAGTTGGAGCATTGTTCCTGATAACCATCTCTCTCACATTGTTCTCATTGCACAATCACCCAGCTCTGCTCCACTCTCCCTTCTTGAGTGACCACACAGAGATGCTACAGGAAGCAATGCCTCTAATTTCAGCTCGGCTTTGTACTTGAGGGGTTTGCTAACGATATCTGCATGTTCTAAAAATTCTACTCACATTGGTTGGTGTGGCAGAAACCACACTATGGGAACAGCTCAGTGCAGGGTGAGCACTGGTGTGTGCTTGGGGCTGGGAGAGCATCCGCTCTCTCTCCAGCTGCAGGGTGACATGGTGGCCCACAGATGGGTGTCCCATCCCTGGAAATGTTCAAGGCTGGGTTGGACAGGGCTTGGAACAACCTGGTCTAGTGGGAGGTGACCCTGTCCATGCAGGGGGGTGGAACTAGATGGTCCTTTAGGCCCCTCCCAACCCAAATCACTCAGTGAACCCATGATGGCCGGGGGACAGCACTGTTTGGAGAGGTGGCTCCTCACCCAGCACTCACAAGGCAACATAAAGAGTCCTTCATAAGGGATAATTCACACTGGCAGGAAAATGGGCCTCTGGAAGTGTTTTATACAGGCAGGATTACACCTGAAATGTACACTGAGATGGGCAGCAGTGCTGGGAGCAGCACAGAGACCTCTCAGGAGGGTCAGGGAAGACTGTCCTCAGCCCTGGTGCTGGCTGAGCAGGAGAGGGGCACCCAGCTTTTAAAGTGGTGAGATCAACCCCATCTTTATACCATACAAAATTCCATGCTTAGCTCAACTTCCCATGTAATTTCAGAGTCACTAAACAGATCTGACCAAGAGGGACAAGGTGATTTATTTAGGCTGCACAGTTTCTTTCAGCATCCTCACAGTTTTTTTGCTTTCTTGCCCTGCAGTTGAGCCATCAGAGCCCTGAGCTTGCAGGATAACCCAAGATCCCAGGCTGCTGTTCAGTGCTTTGGAAGTCTGGATTTTCTGTATTTGTTTTTTTCTCAGTGTGGTTTCGAGCAAAGCACTTGATCATTTCTGTTAGTCAAGTCTGAATTTTATTTTTAGATACATGTTGTAGTGAGATAAGTAGTTCTTTAAATCACGATGTGCAGTGGAGTCATCCAGAGGGAGGATAACTGAAGAGGGAGAGAGGATGATTTCTTCTCTATGCTTGAGAAGACTTTAGAGAACTTGGAGTGATTAAAAGAAGGTTTCTTAAATGCTAAGTATTATTCTTGGATTGTTTAATAAGTGATCCAGAAGAAAAGATGAGATAATTTTCAGTTAGTTTCTGGTACAGAGAGCAGTGTTGTGGGTGAGAACCTGTATAACCACCTTCATCTTACTGAGAGCAGACACTGTTTCCCTAAGGCCGGGTTGTGAGAACGTCATCAAAGACCTTTTGTGGCCCATAAATATTATTTTTTCTTTAGGAAAAAACAGCCAGTAGCAAGGAGTCAAAAATCTTAATGTGAAAGCAAAGACCTTCAGCATTAAAGTAAAAGGGCAGAGAACCACAAAGCTGGGAGATTGATTCTACAGAAGTCCCAGAACATGTTATGTAGGTCAATAGTTACTGTCTCTGCAGATCTCCTCTGAGGAAAGACTCTGTTATCCCCGCAGGAAGCCTTCCTCTGCCCTCCTGACATTAATTTAACAATTCAAGTTCCCTTGGTGGCACATAAAGAATGTTGACAAGTCATTGCTGATACTCTACGTGCAGCTTCCAGTGTGCTCCTGGGGCTGGGAGGGCCAACAGCAGCTCTGTGAGGTCCTGTCAGGACAGGGAAAAAGACTCTGAAAATGTGGAATTAAAGCTTTACTAGAGCAACCCATGGGTTCTCAGGGTGCGACTCCTGGAGGTAAAGACTGAGAAAAAGAGCAACTAGAGCAACAAAATCAGAAAAACAAAGAACTAGTAGGGACCAGAGAGCTGCTTTTATGGTACGGGTGAATTGTGTTTTCTTTCTTCTTTCTTACAAAGAAAAAAGTACATTTTTGACTACTCAGCACTGTTTGTATTATTTTGTTCAGGGTTGTTAGGGTTTTAAAAATTTAGATTGCTGTTGTTAATGACTTGCGCAATGATCCAGTCAAGATTATGAGGTTTTGGGGTTGGGGGTATTTCAAACCTTGGTCTACAGTCATCTAAAGTTAATATAAAGAACTCAGGATGCGTTCTCAAGCTTTGGAGCACGAGAATTAAACAGAAGTCCTGAAATTAAAAGTCCTATAATTTTCAAGACCAAACTAGAGCTTCTGGCCCAAGCCCAAGCAGGTGATTACACTCTGCCTCCCTCCCTCCCCCTCAGAGTGTCACCTTAACCTGGTGTTTTGTCTCACTCCGTGCAGCTCTTACATTGTGTCTGGGTATTTCATGCTGGGAGCAGCGATGAATAAATTTATGGGAGCCTCCAAACATACTGGAGTAATTTGGAATCAAACTGGGACTAGAAGAGCAGTGTGTTATTACCTTCCAGGCACTTCATGCCCTGCACAGGGCTGGTTGTCACGTACGTCCCAAGGTCCCAGGACTGTGACTGAGTGGAGCCAGGCCCTGTTATCCCATCCTCCCTGACTCATATTCGTAGCTGGTGTTTGTGGCACCGAGTACCTCTGAAACACTCTAGGTTTTCAAACTGCTGAACAAACATGAACAAATAGTTCTGGCTGAGGTTTGGTGAGTCATGGTTTGTGCTGACTGAAACTCGTGTTATCAGGAGCAGCACTGACAAACAGGTACAGAGGAGGGACTGAAACGCTCAGGGAAAGGCTGCACAGAGCTGGGAAGGATGAAGCTGCACTTTCAGCACTTGCTCTACTGGGCAAACAGAAGTTTGAGTCTGATACTCACAAAATATGCATTAAGCAGGACTGAAGTGATACCAAAGCTTTGCTGTTGCTTTCCTCTGGCACTGCTTGTGTCTTACTTAGATTATGCTTCATATATTCAGGGAGACATCATTTTGGCCTTCCAGTGCCTTAAGGGGTTTATAAAAAGGAGGCAGAAGGATTTTTATACAGGCAGAGAGTGACAGGACAGGGGACAATGGTTTTAGACTGCCAAAGGGCAGGGTTGGATGAAGAAGAAATTCTTCCCTGTGGGGGTGGGGAGGCCCTGGCACAGGTTACCCAGAGAAGCTGTGGCTGCTCCATCCCTGGAAGTGTCCAAGGCCAGGCTGGATGGGGCTTGGAGCAACCTGGAATAGTGGAAGGTGTCCCTGCTCATGGCAGGGGGTGGCACTGGTTGATCTTCAAGCTCCCTTCCAACTCAAATCATTCTATGTTTCCATGATTCTATATTTAGTTATGTTGGTGTACATACAGTAACACAGCAACCAGGACTCTTTCACAGTGAGATCCAACCTTTTTTACTACCTTGGATAAGTAAATCAGCCCCTTTGTCCTCAGCTTGGAGATCCCAACTCCTACAGACTTGGGCAGTCCATTAAGGTGTGTCCACTTCTCAGCACAGTGATCCCTGCCACCAGTACACTTAGTAACAAGTTTACCCTTTATTATAAATTTTGATATAAAAGTGCCACTCCAGATGGGTGTTGTTGAGGTGTGAGCAGGGTTTGGGGGGAAGCCACAGCAGTTACGATCAGTATTAGTGCGGTAGTAGCGATATGAGGTGGCGGCTCTCCAGCTCAAGGCCTCTGCAGCCTCCAGGAGCTGAGAGCAAGCACAGCTTCTGTGCAGTGCTGGGCACTGCTCAGCACAGCTGGAGAGAGCTCTGGAAAACGGGAAGAGCCTCAGGTGGCCTGGTCCCAAGGGAATCATCACAGGGCACAGGGACTTTTCCAAAAATTAGAAATCTGGGAGATTGTAACAAGCTTTAAAACACAGAGGAAACATTCATGGTTAGCTTTAGCTGTAGCATTTAGGAAAAAATATTAAGTGACAGTAACACTTGGGAAGAAAAAGAGTTAGAAATTTTGAATTTTGAAAGATTTTATTGCTTTTACTTTACTGGAACACTGATATATATCATACAAGCTTCTTAGTGATTTGTTAAGACATCTATGACTGATATCTGAAAAGTGCAGCAAGAGGACTGAGTGTCACCTCCTGCAGCTCAAAGCACTGTGTGAGTGTGCAGGTGTCACCCAGCCTTACTCAAAATAAAAAAGAAAGGCCAGCAGAGCTGCTCTCTCCATCTGCAACTTAACCAACCTTCCAGCCAGTTCATTTACTTCCTCTCTCTGGCAACAGTTCTGGTTTGTTCTCCCCCCGAGTGAGCTCAGGGCTGTGCTGCCACTGACCACAACGGGTACTCAGAGAGCAGGAACGACAGAAAAAGCAAAATCAACTTTACATTATATCTCCAAACTGTTTCCTCCCGTTATGTGGCCAATTGGAGATTAAACCAGTCAACTCTTCCTTTTTTTTTATCTTTTTTTTTTCCTTTTCACCTACGTGTTGTGTTTTTTTTCTCTTTTTTCCCTTCCTTTTCACATTTTCCAACCTAGCCAGCGTGGAGGCAAGGCACATCAAGGCAGAGATGGGGACTGAAAGAGCCCTTGTGCTGGACAGGCTAGCGAGCAACGTGGCAAAGAGAAAAAGCTCAATGCCTCAGAAATTTATTGGTAAGAACAAAACCCCTTTTCATCTGCAACAGTTAAATACGTGCGGGTCGGTAACAAACAGTACAATGCCTCTGCTTCTTTTAAATATCCTGCTCAAGCTTAGCATCTAATACAAAAGAATAAAGTAACATTGATTTTTCTGATGGGGTTTTAGTGACTTGTTGTAGGGGGTTGATTAAAATAAAAAGAATTTATTCTGCTGGCTGCTTAAACTGGGTGGAAGCTACTGTTGTGCCTTTATGTAGGTGATTTATAAATGCATTTTATGAGTTTCCACTTGCCATTTCTGTACCTATGCATTTGAAACGTTCTCTGCTAGGATCTGGAACAGGCAAAGAACAGGAAGGTTAATGTTTTCTCAGCAGGAGCTGAGGATTCCTGCAGGATTCATGTGTGGAATAAGGCCTAAAGACAGAAAAGTATTGGATTTCTCTTAGTCATCCTCCTAAATTTGTCTATGATTAAAAAATATCAAATCCTTTCTTGTGGTAATTTAAGCAAGCAGATGTCTCCATAGTATTTTCTTTGCATTTAATTGTACATGATCAGAGTTTTGCATGTTGGGGATCTTAAATACTAGTTGGGCAGGTTCTGGGTTTCAGTGAACACCTGATCCTCTTGGCCAGTTTTATTTCATCAACCTGCCTTTAAAGAAAATAAAATGCAACCCTGTGTCCTAAGGAAAACCCTTAGTCAGCAGTTATATAATACTGGTGCTGGTGAAGCCTTTTTTGTGCTGTTTGTAGGGTTATATAAGGTAACAAGTGGGGTTTTTTAAGGCTTAATATAAAGTTCACCTTCCGAGTGCGGCCCATGTGGGGAGGGAGAAATGTGGGCTGGGAGAGCAGGCAGGGCTCCCAGAGCTGCTGCAGCCAAACTCCCGGCACGGGCTGCACCAGGTCCAGAGCCAGGTAAGGGTGTGCAGCTGGATGCATCCCAGATAAAGGTGTGCAGCTGGATGCATCCCAGATAAAGGTGTGCAGCTGGATGCATCCCAGATAAAGGTGTGCAGCTGGATGCATCCCAGATAAAGGTGTGCAGCTGGATGCATCCCAGATAAAGGTGTGCAGCTGCATCCATCCACACAGGAAACCAACTCAGGTATTGAAGGTAATATGGAGCTCTTAGTGGCTTTGGTGGGTAGCACTGGGCTTTCATCTGTGAAAATTGGTCTCATTTATTTATTTATTTTACATTAGTGTGGCTTTCTAAAGGTGACCTTGTAGCACAGTCACACCAGCACACTCCATCTAAGTGCCTTTGGTGCTCAGGACTGAAACTGGGCCTGTGGGGTTCAGCCCTCACACATTGTGCTGTGATTCAAAAAGTAATACTAATGCAAATGGGTTTGTAATTCCTTAGCTTCCTCTATTTTTTCAGCTCTCTCATTGTGCAATCACCACCAGTTTGACCTCTTTGTATTTTATTAAACACGCCTGCAGCAGGATGCACCCCCTCAGCACAGGCCTAACACGAAGAACAAGTGGGTTTGGGGTTTCCTTTGTGAGCCAATGAGTTCCTGTGAGGCCCAGATCCTTTGGGATTTGTGCTGGTGCTGGATGGCACGAACTGGCACTGCACACAAAGGTGATTGTGTGCAAAAGCTGGAGAACCCAGCACAGCTCACCTAAAGGCACAAAATAACCGATTTTTGAAACTTGCTGTTTTTCTAGGACTTCTTGTTCTTGTTAAATTACAGGTTAAAACACTCTCCCCTTGGTCTCCTGTATCCCCGGGAAGGATATTTTCAGGAGCAGGCTGTTCGACCTTGGTCTGACTCCTGTGCCTTTCTGAGCTGTCCTTGTCAGAGCTCAGATCTGCCAGGCCAGTGCAGGGATTCCTTGGGAAATCTGGGAATGAGTGCTGATGTCTCATTTAGTCAGGAAGCAGGGACAGGGATATACACTAACAAGGCATCTTTGTTTGGCTCGTTTCTCTGAATGAAGTCTATTGATCGGAAGAAAAACCCCTTTATTATAATTGGAGGGCTCTGCAGAGATTCAAACAAGCACCAGGAGTCTCGCCCACTTTCTTTTTCACATTTCCATCCCCAGTAGCTGCCTCGTGTGCACCAGTACAAGTCCCATGCAAGGGCAGGGACCATCAGACCCTGCACTTGACTCATCGCCTCTGCACCAGGCCCTCCTTCAGAGCCTTTTCCTCGGGGGAACCTTAAAATCCACCAGGAGAGTGGAATCACAGGGCACTGTGAGACCCTCAGTGACCATTCAGGAATTGGACTCAATGGTCCTGGTGGGTCCCTTCCAACTCGGGATATTCCACAATCCTATGATCATACGACGCGGTTTTTGTGCCTTACTTTACAACAGTGAATCCTAACACCAAAATTTTTAGGCAGTCCTGTCTCTTTTGCTTTTGTTGCCTTTTTTTATTTTTAAATTTCCAGTTTATTCACATCTTTCGCTTGCCTGGAGCTGGTTTTATGAGTCACCCAAAAGTACTGCAGCATTTTGTTTCCTTCCATGTGAAGCTGGATGGCGAGTGGCGCTGAGGGCTGGAAGCAGTTACACCCTTGTGGTTCGTTAACCTTTTGGAGTGTTTTATAAGAGAAACGTGAGCTCCTGGTTTTCTGCCTCTGCAGTGAAACCCCACGAGTTTCATACACATTGAGTCACGGTGTTGACAGGTGACTGATAAACATCTGCACCAGTCGAGTTACCGTAACTAAGAGATTCGTGGATCTAATGTTTGCGAGTCACTTGCACGTGAAACCTTTCATCTGGTCTTTTTTTTTGTATTTTTTTAAGCGATGAACAGGTTTTTGGTTTTAGTAACCACAGAATTCAGTTACTTATTTCTAGACATTCACCCCCAATATGCCTTTAGTGCTTTTGGGTGCAGTTTATTTCCTCCTCGAAGCTGGCACAGAGAACACTGTGCTGCCCAGAGAGGTGTGAGCAGAATTTCAGGTGCACTCTCCTCCACTTCTGTCCAGTCCAGAGCTTTCCAAGCCCCAGCACACCCAGAGGAAAACATTTTTCTTTCACTAACCCCATATCAAGTGACCCTAAATGTGGAGGGTTTATATCTATATTTATATCTGCCAGTATTAGGTTACTTGAATACCTGTGTAGAGGTCCAAGAAGCCAGGTGTGGAGCAGAGGAAGCTGCAGTTGTCAAAGGACAGTGGGGAAAACTGACTTCAGTGTCCAAGGAGTTGACAAAGATGAGTCTCTCAGAAAGTAACGTCACCACCTCCTCTATTAGACTGGTCTGCTTCTAAGCCTGAGGTTTAAGAAAACATAAAAACCAAAAAAGAGCCTCCAACCAAAAGCTACTTGTGTCTAAGAACAGCCTCTTTCAGCAGAGAATATATCACACCCCTTCACTTCCCAGAGACCCTTTAGAAAAGTCATCAAGGGGTTTAAAGCGTTCTTTACCCACCCAGGTAATGATCACCTCCCATCTCTTGCAGGTGAGAAGCGACCCAGCTTTGATGTCAATTACAACACCAGTTTCCTGTATGAAAAGGAGAGCGAGATGATGCACGGGCGCATGATGGACCAGGCCATCAACAACGCCATCACCTACCTCGGGGCCGAGGCCCTGCGCCCGCTCGTGCAGACCCCGGCGGCCCCCACGGCCGAGATGGTGCCGGTCATCAGCAGCCTGTACCCGCTGCCCCTGCCCCGCGCCGACGTCCCCAACGGCACCGCGCCGGACGGGGAGAAGAGCCACGGCCACCTCAGGGACAAGAGCCTGTCATCCGACAGGGGCCTTTCCCCAAACAACAGCGGCCACGACTCCACAGACACTGACAGCAACCACGAGGAGAGGCCCAATCCCACCTTCCACCAGAGCCAGGTGATCCCGGCTCCGACCCGCAACGGCCTCCAGGCCTTGAAGGATTTCCCGAGGCCGTACGACATCATCAAGCCACCCGCCATATGCCCACGCGACGCCTTCAAGGTCATCAACAAGGAAGGGGAGGCCATCGGGGTGTACCGGTGCGACCACTGCCGCGTGCTCTTCCTGGATTACGTGATGTTCACCATCCACATGGGCTGCCACGGCTTCCGCGACCCCTTCGAGTGCAACGTCTGTGGCTACCGGAGCCACGACCGGTACGAGTTCTCCTCACACATAGCTCGGGGAGAGCACAGAGTCGTGCTCAAGTGAAGGGACCGGTTCTCCAAGGTCAAAGGCTGTGTTTTCAATCGGAGGGGAGGCTTGGTTGGTTGGGTTTTTAATTAGTATAATGAAATTTCTTGAGTATTTTTCTAGGCCAGTTTTAAGCGTGTCACAAGGAGGTGACACCTTTTTAAATTCGTCTTTTCCCAGTAATTCAGTGTTCTGTAGCATCTCTGCCTGGCTGCTGTGGTGAGTGGGACTGTGGGAAACACCAGGAGCAGAGACTGGTTTTGATATGAACTTTATTTTTGTGAAACTTCAGAGCCATTTATGATGTTTTCAACTTTTAACTTGTGTTTGTTTTTATAGAGTTTGCTTAAAGTCAGCACAAAAGGTTTTCATGCCAATTCCCCTGCTCATTCAGGTGTACAGTCAGAGGTGTGTTGGAGGAGCTTTTCCTGGTTATAATCCCAATGGCTCATCACCAAAACAAGGAAAACGAGGGCAGGAAAAGGGAGAGATTATTAATTCCTCCTTAAAAATTTTCCCCTAAGCCCTAAGGAAAGTGTGGCCCCCCCACACTTTCATTTTTCTTACCCCGCTTCTGACTTCTTTTAAAGTCACTCAGCAAGAGGAAAACAAGAAAAGAGACCTATTTGGGGTTGGGATCTTTTAACAATACATATTTTTGGGATACCCAGTGAGGTCACTGGTTGGATCATCCATGCAGGCTGGGGGAAATCCCGATTTTCATTGCTGGAAACTCCTCCTTTCTGATGGGTGCCGAGAATGAGGATGAAGCTGTGCTGTGTGTTGCACCTCTGCCTTGCTCTCACAGCAGGACACGTGGCCTTGCCATCCGTGTCCCCACAGGGTGGCCCTGGTCGGCTGTGGACAGGTGAGGCCCCAGGCAGGTGTGTGAGAGCCACACCTGGACTGGGATGGCCCTTGGGGGGTGCTGCTCCACACCCTGAGCAAAAAAAACCCAAAACTTTTGAAGCTGGTTTTTACAGCAGTTCTTTGAATCTCCCCATGGCCCCGCAGCTGCGTCGGTGTCCCTGTGCTGGAAAGGGGTTTGGTAACGGCTTTGCTGAGTGAAGGTTTAGTCTTTGCAAAGTATTTTTGTATCCTGTAGTTAGGAGTGTTCTGATGGACTTTCTGCATCCCTTGTGTGGTTTGAGAGCTGTGTTGCTTTTGTGTTATCCCTGGTGATCCAATCACTCCCCTGAGGGAAAGCTGGAGAGCTGAGGGTCAAGAAATACTGAAATTCATCCCTCCCTCTGAATTCTTTTGGCTCAATTATTTCCTCCCTGAATTTTAAGGTACAAAATAAGAAATTTATATTCATTTTTTCCCGCTAAGGATGGGTCTAGAGTGGGATAAATCAGCCTGCAGTGTGCTTGAGTATCCAGAGCGCTGTGGAAGTGCTAATTCAGGATCCTGCTGTCCCTGGGGTTGAGGAGAACTCTTTGGCTGTCATGTGTGGAGCTATAAAGCAGGTTTAGGATGTTTCCCAGTGCCCCATCAGGAGAAAGGTGAATGTTGGCTCTGCCCCGGTGAACACCCATGTCACAGTGGGACTCATGTTCCTCCTGTGAGGGAGGCTGCAGTTCCACCAAGGATCAGCCCCAAGGGCCGAGCTCTTGGGTCCAGAAAAGGGAGGGGAAGGGAGGGGAAGGGAGCAAGAGAATCCCCAGAGAACAAAGAGAAAGTTCCACTGCTGCCCTGACATTTCTAAGTCCAACATTTTTAGGACATTGTGGTTGTCTTTATCAACTTCTAATTTTGTGACAAGCTTGCTTTTCAATGGCTTCGTTTTCAACACCAAAGAATTGTCAATAAATGAATAAAACATTTAAATAACGATGATGTCCTGACTTGAGGGCAGGCAAAGGCAGGTTCTTAAAGGAATCTGCAGAGAGATTCCTCCTGGAGCCATCCAAAAATCTTATTTTCCATAAGTGGATTGGGTAATGGATTCATTTAAGAATACACTTGAATTGTCCCTTCACACACCCATGTTCACCCCTGTCCCACAGTGCTGCCCTGGAGCTGCTGGCTTGGGAGGTGGGAATCGCATTGAGCCGTGTCTGGATGTTGAGGGGCTGTGTTGGTCCAGGGCAGGTCTCGGAGGAGCTCTGGAAACCACCTCGTCTGGGAAAACAGAGGGAAAAACCACTGGTACTGGTTGGGACCCTGATTTATTCTGCTTCTGGCTTGGTTATTTTGGTCTGGAACAGATTTGGAGCATTCTCCAGTGCCTTGGTGTGTCCATCTCGCTTGGTTCTTCATTTACTGATGAATTACACCCCAAGAGTGGGCAGGGGAACCTCAGGGAAGGAGCTTTTGGCGCCAAGAAACGAGCCTCTGGTGTTTAAAGGTTTATTGAAGTTTTAAAAACGCCAATAAACTCATGTCCACTCTGTCAGCCATTAAAACAGAGCTGGGAAGTGACCAGCAGAGCCGGCTGAGGAATGGGAATGAGCGCTGGGGCTGGAGCTGCAGGTGCCCATCACCTCTGGGAGCTGTAAATCCCACGGGAGTGATGGAACCTGTGAGCAGCACACCCGTGGCCGTGGAGTGTCCCCAGCGGGTGCCGAGCCGTGCTGGGGGCTGTGCTCAGCAGAGCCAGTTACTCAGCGGAGTAACTGATACAGTCAGAGGTGTAAAATAACATTGTCTGCTCCTCTGACTGCTGGAAAATGGTGTTGGACACAGTTTTGGTTAAGAGAGGAACGATTTAACCCGAGAGCTGCGGGGTGGAGGCAGCTCAGCCCCAAGCCTGGGCTGTGGGGTGGGCTCGTGGTTCCTGGGGGGTGCCGGGGCTGTGCCCGCCGTGCCGGAGCGCGTCAGCCGGATGGAAACATCCCGGTGGCGGAGGGTGGAGGCTCACACCAACCCCCCGGCCCTTTTAGCACCTGCTTTACCAGGCTGACGTTGTTCGCGCTTGTTTCATTCCCCCCTGACACCTTCTGCCGCAAGAGCTGGACACGCTTGAGAAACAGAAACGAAAAAAACCGAGAAGAAAGTCAGAGGATCCTTTTTTTCTTCTCTCTTCACTTCCTTCCCAGTCCTGGTGCGACACAAGCACTGAGGGGTCTTTTCCCCTGCTGCTGCCGGGTGGCTCGGAGGGCTGGGTGAGACAGAGGGGGCTCGGGGCTGGGGACAGCGAGTCCCACGGCGTCTTCGCATCCTGGTTTGTCTCTTAAGAATTGGTTTGATCCAAAACCCCTCAGCCTTCTTCTTCCTGGAGCCAAAGCCCTTTAAAGGCTTACAGAAACCTTCAGTTGGTGTTGTGACAGAGAGATCCTTATCTGCTGATAGCTGTAATCGTGATAGAGCACAGAGGAACTCGTTCCTCCTGTCGTCGTGTTGAAACACGCTTCTTAACGCACAAAAAAAGTCCCATAAAACTCTTCCGGGTGCTGCGCTGCATCCTTGGAGCATCTCGGCCGGCTCCTGCTCCCGCGGGGAGCGGTCCAGCACCCAAAACCCGGCGGTGCCGGGAGGGGACAGGGAGGACTGAGTCACTGCCACCACCTCCTCCGTGTCCCAATTCCCCAGCCGTGCACTGAGTCACGCTCCCCGCGCCGGCCCGGCGGGGACCTGGCGGCGTTTTCCCACCCTCCGCGTGGGCCGGGTTCCCAAATCCGGGGGGCAGGGGGTGAGCGGAGCCACCTCTGTGCTGAGCCACAGCGGGGAGGGGCACTGAAGTGCCAACAGCTCCGCGGGAGCGCTGCAGCCCCGGGGCTCTCACCGGGACACGCGGGTGCAGCACAAGCCGGGACAGGGCCGTGACTGTCACCGGGGCACCACGACGGGGGCAGCAGGTTTGTGTCACGCCTGATGCCCCCCTCGCTGCGCCGGGAGGGAAATGAAGCCCCCGGGGAGCCGCCGAACCGGCCCCTCCAGCCCCTCCAGCCGGGTTATATCTGGCGCCATATTTGCATGGCAGCGAGTCGGCACCTGGCAGCGAAATCCTCGGGGGATCGAGGACACGGGGAGAGGCTGGCAATCGTCACACGCCGGCGACAGGAAAGTCCCAGCAGACGATTGTTTTTTAGAAGAATCTACTTCCAACCCGCACGGCTCCGGCCCCTGCGGCAGCGCCTCCACCCCGGCACCAGCGGGGCTGCGGCGATGGTGGGATGGGGGTGGTAGTCCTGGGCTCCGGGTCGTGCTCCCTGGCCACGGAGGATGCTCCGGGTGGGAGGTGATGCTCCTTAGCCTCACACATAACCCAGGTGCCCCCCATCGCGTCGGGATCCCTTCACCCACAGCAGCTCCCTGTTCCCCCCTCTCTCTGTCGGAGCGGCCGCGAGCACGGCTGTGAGTGGGGCTGGGGCTCTCAGTGCTCCACCCAGACCCCACTGCCCCCACCCGCAGTGAGCGCTGGGGCTCATCCTGCTCCCCCCACTTCGCCCAGTACCAGCCCCATTGCTGCTCCCCTGGGCACTGGGGGACACCCTGGGGCTGGGGGTGTATGAGCGGGGTCCTGTCCTCCCTCAGCCCCGTTTCCCACAGCTGCGACTTTGTGCCAGGGGCCCCCCTTGTTGCTCCCTGGGGCCTGGCAGAGTCACCCCCACCCCCCCCATCCAGCCCCCCAAGCGGAGAAAGTTAGTCAAATCTGCAGAAACCGCAGCAGGGGGAGGCAGCGACTCTGTCACCGCTTTGATGTCACCCCTGCACGTCCCACAGGTGCTGCCATCACCCCGGGGCCGCGGTCCCACCGCCGCTGTGCCATTAACTCGTGCGAGAACGGGGGATAATGCAAAAACATTTCCTTCCCCACCTCCATCCTGTCCCCACGGTCCCTGGAGCCGGCGGGGCCAGGAGAGGCCACGTGCGAGGCACACGGAGCTGCAGCGGCATCCAGCCCTCTCACGTGGGGCTGGGGCTCCCGGCGGGGCTCCGGGGGGTGCGCTGGGGAGTGCAGGGGCAGCCAGGAAGGTTTCTGAGCAGCGGGGCTGATTCATGTCGGGCCCCTGCGGTTTCCCCCTGCACTCACCTCCCGGTGCTGTCACACCAAGCGCCCACACGCCAGCGCCCAGGGTGAACCTACCCTGCTGTCACCCACCGGGAGCTGGAGGGGAGCCCCTGGGGCAGCGTGAGCTGCTGGGCGCCCCCACATCCACCCTGCACCCAGTCTTTGCCATGCATCTCACCCCCACTCTGCACCGGTTCCTGCACCCCCTTTACATCCCCGACGCCCCCACTGTGCCCGTCTGAACACACCACACACCCCTCACACTCTGCTCTCCCCCTCCCAACACCTCCTGCACCCCCTGCGCTGCCCCAGTGCCCCAGGGCTCAGTGCCAGACGGGGGTGACACAGGACCCCCCACCACGGGACATTCCCTACTCAGCAGCAGCGCCTGCAGGAAGGAGGGTGCAGCGCCAGGGGGTGGCGGACTGAGGTCCCCTGGGTGTCACATGCCCGCGGGTCGGAGGTACAGGTGCCCCAGGAGGCAGGCAGGGGGCAGCTGCCAGCCCTTCCCAGCCCCGTCACGGCCGCTGCACTCCCGGAGGAAGCCGCTCTGCGTTGCTCACCCGGCGCTGGTTATAAATACCCTCCCCATTTTAATGCGGCGGTGGCGGCGGGAGCTATTTCGGGCCGGGAACGGGAAGCGAAACCCTGCACGGGTCCCGGCCCCCTCGCCCCCGCCCCCAGGATGGGCTGGGCAGTGCCCGGGGGCCACAAGGGTTCATTTGAAGCCCAGGAGCCGCGCACCCGCCTTGACCTTCTGTGCCTTCCAGCGGAGCAGGCGGATGGCGCGGAGGCCGAACCGCAGCACGGTGTCGTACTTGAACACCAGCTTGTAGAAGGCGTCGGTGATGAGGGCGCCGCTGGGGTCGGCGTGTTTGAGCGCGGCCATCGGCGTGTACGCCACGTTGGTCTGGTGCCGGAACGGCGGCCGCGCCGCCTCGATCACCCGCAGGGTGTGCTGCACGTGGGCATGGGACTGTCCCCTTGCTGTCCCCACAGCCCTGCCCCAGCCCCAGCCCTCCACCATTCACATCCCACCCCTATCCCCTTTCAACCCTGTCTTCATCCCATCTCCATGTGCACTTCCGTCCTCATTCACATTCCCATCCCCTCCCTTCCCATTCCCCTCCTATCCCCATCCCAACTCCTCATTCACTTCCTATCCCCATCCCCAAGCCCTTCCCATCCTATCCCTGTCTCTAATCCATCCCACCTCACCCCATCACCGTTCCTATCCCATCCCCAACTCCTTCCCATTTCATCTCTATCTTTATCCTACCCCACCCCATCCCCATCCCATCCTACCCCTATCTCAATCCCATTCCCATCCCATTTCCATCCCATCTCCATCCTCAGTTCCTTCCCATCTTGTTCCCATCCCATCCACATTCCCATCCCATCCACATTCCAATCCCATCACCATTCCTATTCCCATTCCCAGCCAGGCTGGGAGCTGGCTGGGTGTGAGCTGCCCCACTGCTGGCTGGACATCGCTGTTCCTTGTTAGGGTTAAGTGACACCTCTGCCCAGCCCAGCCCAGCAGGGCACCCCCAGCCCACTGGGGCCCCCAGCCCGCCTGTCACCTCTGCGATGTCCTCGGGGGTCTGGCCCAGGCTGGTGAACACATCCTTGGAGTTCCTCAGGTAAAGCTTGGTGAAGATTTCAGCTGTCTCGGGGTCAGTCCGTGAGTAGTCGGCGCGTTCGGCTTCCTCGTACAACTTCGTCTCGAATTCCGTCATCACCGGCCCTGGCTCCACCAGGCTGATCCTGCCCGGGGGTGGGGCAGTGGGCACTGGGCACCCCCAGAACCTCTGGCTCCAGGAGCTGCACAGCTGCCCGTCCCCGCACTCACGCCACGTTGAAGCGCAGCGCCTGCACCACCAGGCTCTCGCAGAAACCTTCCACCGCGAACTTGGACGCCGAGTAGATGTCGTTGAAGACGATGCCTGGATGGTTGGGGAGTCCTGATCAGGGCTGGGTGGGGGCTGATCCCCCCGGGGCACCCCCTTTTCCCCTACCCTGCAGGCCCATGATGCTGCTGATGACGACGATGTGGCCCCCGCGGCGCCGCTTCATGTCGGGCAGCACTTCCTTGACCAGGCGGACGAGGCCGAAGAAGTTGGTGTCCATGAGGCTCTGCATGGCCGCCAGGCTCTGGCACTCCAGGGGTCCCGCCATGCCCACTCCAGCGTTGCTGACTGTGGGCACGGGGCATCAGTGGGGTGTGCCCTGGGCAGGGGGATCCCGCACCCTGGGTGTGGGGGGTCCCTGGTGCTCAGAGTGTCCCCAGCGTGGGATGTCCTGGGTGCGGAGGCTCCCTGGTGCAGGGTGTCCCTGGGTCGCTGGTGTGTGGGGTCAGGGAGTCCCCTGTGCATGAGGGGCCCCTGGCATAGGGGGTCCCCAGTGCTCAGAGGGTGTCCAGAATGGGATGTCCTTAGTTTGGAGGGTCCCTGGTGCAGGGAATGTCCCAGCACAGAGGGTCCCTGGCTCAGGGGGTCCCTGGCACGGACAGTCCCCGGCGCACAGGGTCAGGGTTATGAGGTGTCCCTGGCACGGAGGGTCCCAGTGCTGGGTGCACAAATGGTCCCCAACACAGGACAAGCTTGGCTGGACAGCCCCCAGTGCAGGGGTCCCCATCATGGAGGGTCCCAGCGCAGGGGTCACGGTGGGAAGGGAATCCCGGGGCTCACCAAGGATGTCGACGTGGCGCCCGGGAATGCTGTCGAGGCAGGCGCGGATGGAGCCCTCGTCACACACGTCCAGCTGTTTGATCTCCAGCGTCCGGCCCAGCGCCGGCCCCGCCGCCGCCGCCAGCGCCCCGCTCCTGCCCACGTTCCTCATGGTGGCGATGACTGGGGGCACAGGCGGCTCAGCCCCGCTCGGGCTCCCCCCGGGGGCTGGGGGGTCCCCCCACCCCGCTCCCCTCGGAAGCGGCGCTGCTTGTCCCGCGCCAGCCGCACGGCCAGCGCCAGCCCGATGCCGGAGGAGCAGCCGGTGATCAGCACCGTCTTGGGANCGTGGTGCCCGGGGAGCACAGAGGGGCCTTTGTGTGAGACCTGGGGCACTGTGGGGACACAGCAGGACATGGGGACACTGCCAGGCATGGGGACACTGCGGGATACGGGGACACCGCCAGCCGTGTGCCACCAGTAGTGGGGAGCTCTGGGGATGGGAAGGAACAAGGCAGGAGCTCTGCAAAAATAACCTTTATTATCACTGGTATAAAACACGTCCCAGTTCAACTGGCCTCGTGGGGGACACGGTGATGGGTGCCCCCCTCACCCCCACACCCGGGGACCCCGCTCCTGGGGACCCCAAAACCCCCTTGGCGTGGGGGCAAGGAGTGCCAGGCCCCCGCAGGGACACCTGGGGACAGTCGGGGCTGGTGCTGCAGGGTGGAGGGGAGAAAGTGCTTGAGTGTGGGGGTCCTGGTGGTGGGCTGTGCGCCAAGCTGTGCCACACTGGCAGTGCCAGGCTGTGCCAAACCATCCTGGTGGTGCTGGGCTGTGCTGAGCTGTGCCACATTGGCAGTGCCAGGCTGTGCCAAACCACCAAACTGTGCCAGGCTGTGCCGAGCTGTGCTGTGCTAGTGGTGCTGGGCTGTGCCAAACCATCCCACTGGTGCCAGGCTGTGCCAAACTGTGCCAGCAGTGCTGGGCTGTGCTGAGCTGTGCCATGTCGGTGGTGCCCAGCTGTGCCAAACTGCGCTGGTGGTGCTGGGCCGTGCCAAGCCGTGCCGTATCAGCAAGGCCAGGCTGTGCCAAACAATCCCAGTGGTGCCAGGCTGTGCCGAGCCGTTCCGTGCCGGTGGTGCCGGGCTGGATCCAGCCGTGCTGTGTCGGCAGTGAGACTGAGCCAAAGCACGCCAGCAGTGCCAGACCGTGCCAAGCCACGCCGGCAGTGCCAGACTGAGCCAAACCCTGCCACGCCGGTGGTGCCAGGCTGTGCCAAACCCTCACCGTGGTGCCGTGCCGTGGCTCAGAGGGCCACGCAGGTGCAGTAGTGCCGCAGCTTGCAGGGCAGGATGCCGCGGTTGATCTGGTGGAACTCCACGAGCTGGATGAGGTCGGCGAAGCGCGTCTGCCCGTCGTCCATGGTGAAGTAGAGCCGACCCTCCTCCTCGCTCTGCCGGGGGGCTGCAGGTCAGGACCCCTCTCCCCGGCCCCCCCCGGCCCCCCCCAGCCCCGGGCTGGCACTCACCGGCAGGATGAGGTAGTGTTTGATGCGCTGCAGGTGGCACAGGGACAGCACGAAGCCCTTGGGGTTCCTCTGGCTCTCCCGCACCAGGAAGACCCTGCGAGCCCCAGGGGTGTCACCGCTGGCCCC
>VXBT01001334.1:14910-27803 GCA_013400235.1 Oriolus oriolus
ACGGTGGGTTTGGGGCGAGGGTGGAGGGATGGAGAGGAGGAGGAGGAGGAGGAGGAGGGTGAGCGGGAGAGGGGAGGAGAGAGAGAAGATGAGATGTTATGAGAGGTGATGCTCGCGGGGGGAGATGGGCGGGCTCAGGCCCCCGAGGAGGGCTCGGTCCTTCCCCTGCCGGTTCCTGGTTGGGCACCGAGCCCAGGGAGGAGCCCCCCCAAGCCCCGAACTCACCTGGGGGAGCAGGTCCCGCTCAGCCCCGCACCCGCAGCCTCGGCCCTGCTGATGTGGCTTCACGGGGGAAACTGAGGCACGAGGCCCTTGCCCACCTAACCCTGGCACTGGCCCGATGTCCCGGGGGGTGGCCAGCGCTGGGATCCCCGGGATGCTCTTCAGGCACAGGGGACAAGGGACACGGCGCAGAGCAGCCGCCACCAGCAGCAGGGCAGCCTCAACCCTTCTCTTCTCTCCTCGTGGGCACCCGGAGCCGTTCCCAGCCCCAGGCTCTGGGATTTGCTCCTTCCTGGGCTCTGGAGCGCGGCCACGCGGCTCCATCCCGCCGGGATGGCACCGCTGCCCTTGCCAAGGGATTTCCTGCCACGCCCGGCTACCCTGTGCCACATCCCGGGGTCACGGCCACGGGAAAGGGGCAGCGAGGTGAGCTCAGGAAGGTGCAGCAGCCCAGAGTGTCCCTCGGGATCAAATCTGCCCCTCCTGGAGCGGGAGCAGAGCCCAGAGCAGCCCCAGGAGCAGGAGGAAAGCCCAGCACGAGTGGGGAGCGGGGTCGCTTTGGGGTGGTGGCACCTCTGGGGTCCGCTCTGGCGGTGAGAGTGACACGGCAGGAGGGCACAGAGGAGCGGAGGAGACAGAGCAGAGAGGAGGGAGAACACGGGGGCTGCCCCCTCCTACCTTTCCCCTGCACATGTGGCCAGGCCGACGCTTTTCTGGGCAGGGGTGAAGGAGTGATAGGGCGGTGGGGATCTGTCGGGCCATTTTTTCACCTCTGAATTCCTAAATCCTCCGTTGCGAACCCGGTGCAAATGCTCAAACATAAGGACCAGCTCTCTGAGGTCGGGGTGAAATAAAAACGGGAAGAAATTAAATGTCCCGGAGCAAACGAAACGAGCAAATCGAGGCTGAGCAGGGCCGGGTCCTCCCGAGCACGAACCAAAGCAAAAACGGAGCAAAACAAGAAAAACAACAAAAAAAAAAATCAGAGTTTTTTTGGTTCAAAAGATGGTTTCTTGATTGGGGGTGATGGGGCTGGGGAGGGGTCCTGGGACAGGATTCCACAGAGGGAAGGGTTGGACGTGCTGAGAGGGATGGATCAGGCAAGGACAAACGTGGGATGGGGTGGGGATGTGGGGACCTGTCACCGTCAGATCCTGGAGCAGCCGGGAGGGGAAAGCTCAGATCCAGCAGGGATCCAATCCGGCTCTGGGTGAATTCCACGGCAGGGAAAACAGCTCCTGGCACAGCGGGAGGGTCAGGAGAGCCCCCGGGATGCCCAGGATCTGGGGTAATTCTCGGGAAGTTGGGACTCGGGGCTGTGGCTGTTAAGAGCCCTGCCCTTGGAAAAATCAGGAGTAGGGCAGAAGGACGAATTTGTCACTCGGTCAGAGGAGGGCAGGGATGCGGCACAGGGACGTGGCAAACCCTCGAGGTCTGGAAAACCTTTGGGGAGCCTCAGATCCACCCGCAACGGCAACATCCCAGGGGTGACGGGAGGGAGACGCTGCAGGAACAGGACACGGGGCTCTCACCAGATCCCCCCGTGTCCAGCCAGCTCCGCACCTGGAGCCAGCCCCAGTCCGGCTGGTCCCCGAGGCACCGTCCTGTTCCCTGTGGTGCTGGAGGAAGGCTGTGGATGGGGGGGGAGGGCATGGGGTGGGTGCTGGGCGCCGGGAGGATGATGAGGATGAAGGAGGGTCCTTCAGCACTGCCATCCCGGGAAGGCGCCGGTGCTGCTTGACCCCACCGAGCCCCTGGGTGTTCCACAAGGTCCCTCCTGGTTTCCCAGGCTCTTCATCCCCACAGGGACCCCCGGGAGCCCTCCCAGCCCTCGTCCCCTCGCGCCTACCTGAAGGCGGGCAGGAGGCTGTCGTAGTAACACCACGTGGCCGTCAGGTAGGCCCGGCTCACGTCCGTGGAGTACAGGCGCCAGGCAGCCTGCAAGGGAGCGAGAATCCCGGGAATCGGGATCGGTCGGGATGGGAGAACCCCGCCCCCGGACCCCTCCATCCATCCTGGCCCCCCACAGGCAGCCACCGACCCAAAGGATCTCGGTGCTAGGTTGTGGATGCTGAAAAGCTGCTAAGCGGGGGAATTTTCCATCTCCTCGCACTGATTCTGTGGGAATTTTCCTTTGCTATGCGAGCTTTGTAAACAGTAAGATAGGGTTTGGTAAATAATTCTCGCACCTGCTGTTTTTCCACTTATGTTTTTGGTACAGTAACATAATATTTTTAAATGGGCGTCTGGTGCTTCAGCCGATCGCCTCAGGACAGGTGTGGACACTGTCCAATGGATTTTTGGAACTAGGGTATATAAATGATATTGTAAAATTAATCAATAATTCATTCTCTCGCTGGATTGCTGTGCTGCTGCATCCCTGAACTCCTGCTAAGCCTTGCTGCACTGGGTGTGGGGCCGGGCGTTGGGGCGGTTTGGTGACAGGAGGAGCAGGCGAGAGGACAGCAGAGCGTTCCCGGGACACACGCCAGCCCCGCCCTACCTGGATCAGGTTGGCCGCCGGAGTCCGCCTCTTCTCGAAGTGCTTCTGCCGGTGCTGCTCCTGCACTTTGAGGGCGAAGCCGGAGCCCAGGATCCCCTGGGGACGGGAGGGGACGGCTCCGTGGGTGGCGGCGCAGACCGGGCCCCGCACAGAGGCGGCTCTGCCCCTTTTCTCCCCTATTTTTTGCAGAGGGGAACCCTCCCCTCTACTCACGGCGGGCAGGGCGAAGAAGGAGATGCCGAGCAGGGCGAATCCGGCCGCCAGCATCCGGCCCAGCCACGTCTGCGGCGCCTTGTCCCCGTAGCCGATGGTGGTCAGGGTCACCTGCCCGGGGGCACAGCAGCGCGGGGCCTGGAGGGCGCTCCCCCACCACGGCCCCGTCCCACCCTCCTGCTCCCCTCCCGGGGCCGGGGGGGCCGCGGGGGCCGCGCTTACCGTGCCCCACCACAGCGAATCGGCGTAGGTGGCGAACTGGACGTTGGCGTCTTTCTCCGCCAGGTACACGAGGAAGGAGGCGAAGATGAGCACCAGGAAGCCGATGTACCAGGCGGTGATGAGCTCCTGCGGGGCACGGCGGGTCACACGGGCTCGGGGAGGTGCCGGGGACGCGCCCGGATGGGTTTTTCCTCACCTTGCTGTGCGCGTAGACCACGGAGCCCAGCAGCTTCCAGGTGCCGCCGCGGCGGTCCATGCGCACCATGCGCAGGATCTGCAGGAAGCGCATGCTGCGCAGCGCCGACGTGGCGAAGATGTTGCCCTGCGTGCCCGCGGCGATGACGGCCACCGAGGCGATGAAGACGATGAAATCTGAGGGGACGGCGAGGCTCAGGGGGTGCGCGGGTTACCCCGGATTCCGCCGGCCCCGGGTCCCCACGCCGCACCTATCACGCAGAAGGGTTTCCTGGCGAAGCGGAAGCGGCCGCGCCAGCCGCGGTAGCGGCAGCAGCAGCCGGCGGCCCACACACGGATGATGTACTCCATGCCGAACACCACGATCATCACGAATTCCTGCCGGGGGAGAAGGGGGGAAAGGCGGTGAGAGGGGCAGGGCGCAGTGCGGGGGCTCAGCTTGGAGCGGGGCGAAAAGCATCGGGCGGTGTCCCCCCCAAGGCCACCGGAGCCACCCCGGGGCATCGGGGCGGTGCCACCGGAGCCGTCCCGAGAGCTGCAGCCGTCGGGGCTGTCTGAGCATCGCGGCTCGGCTGCGTCGCCCCGAGCTGGGTCCTGTTCCTCCGCTGTCAGCATTGTCCTCCTACCTCTCGCACAAACAGGCCCCCGTTCTGCTTACTCGCGGGAAAGTCACAAGGACCTTCCCAATTTAGTCTCCGTCACTCGGGAGAACTCCCTGCGTCAGCTCTTTCTGACAGTTTGGGGGAAAGTTGCCTTTTTTAGCCCCTCGTGCCCTGCCTTTTCCAGCGGTTGATGCCTCTCCCCGCGGCGCGGAGGGACAAGGGTGGGACGGGCCACCCCCAGCCATGGGGACACCCCCAGCCATGGGGACACCCACAGCCATGGGGACACCCACAGCCATGGGGACACCCCCAGCCTGCCAGGGTGGCTGCCATCGGATCGTCAGCGCCATCCCGCCCGGGGATGGGGTCACAGGGGTCTTGTCCGCGATCTTGCCCGATTCTTTTAGGGTATAAAGTGGGGAGGGAAAATCCGAGCACCGGCCCTGCTCCTGCGTCGCTCACCAGGATGAAGAGGCACTGGTTGGCCAATTTCTGGTGCTCCTGGATGGTGGAGAAGACCGACAGCACCAGGCAGCTGAAGACGAGGAGGAATCTGCAAGGAGAAAATGTCAGTGGGGGCACAGGGACAGCCAGGGGACCCCAGCCTACGGCGCTGCCCCCCCCTCGCAGCCTGAACCCCCCAGCCAAGGCTTCCACGGCCACATCTGAGCCACTGGGGACAGGTTTTGCCCCTAGATGGTGGCATGGAGCCTTTGGGGAGCCCGGGAGCAGCCGTGGGGCTCGGTGCCAGCTCTGCCGCAGCCCTGCAGCTTCTTAATTAAAGGCGGGGAGGGAGGCGGGGGGTCCCGCGCTGTGGAGGGTTCTGCTGCTGCGGGAAGGGGACCAGAGCTCCTCGGGACTGTCCCCAGCATCGCTGCCACCGTGGGGACCTGCCAGCAACACGGGGACCGCCTGGAAAGTGTCGAAAGTGCCCGGGAGCAGCTCGCAGGCTGCTCCTCCCCGAGCGCCGGGCTCAGGCACGAGGGGCTTTGGCCCATTTAAAATAAGGAGGGGAATTAAAAATAAAAAAAAAAAAAAAAGAAAGAAAAAAAGAACAAACGAAAAAAAGAAAAAAAGAAAGCCGACTCTGAAGCCGAAGCGAACGAAACCTCCAAAAATACATTTTTTTCCCCTGATCCAGCGATTCTAAAAAAGGAAAGCGGAGGGCTTGTGCCACCGGCCCACGTGACGGCGAGCAAAGGGGCACCGCTCCGTCACCGCGGCTCCGCGGTGGCACCGGGGGCTCCGGGCGGCCGCGCTGGGCGGCACCGGGACGGCCTGGCCGAGCCCTGGTGGCCCTGGTGGCCCTGGCACCCCGTCCTCGAGCTGGTGGCGCTGATCTCACCCCCAGCGCTGCGCTCTCACCGTGACAGCGCCCAGGCGCCGTCAGGGGTGGTCTGGAGGGTGCGGGGGGCTCAGCGCCCGCTCGGCAGCACGTTCCCATCTCCTCGCGCTGTTGGTGTGGAATTTTGGGGCAGAACCGGCTGCCTGGGCCGTCGGAGGGGTGAAACCTATTCCAGCGCGGCTGGGGAGGCACCAGGGCCCACAGCACCAGGGGACGATGCCGTGTGCCCGCAGTGGGACCACCCAGGACCCCTCCCCACTGCCCCCACAGCCCCACGTGCGGCCGGGGGCTCTCAAACCTGGCCGCGGCACAGCCTAAAGGGGACGGCTGGGTCCCCTTCCCCCAAAAAATGCTGATGGAGGTGGGAGCCACAGCAAAAAAAAGCCCCTGGGAATGGGAGAAGGGCTGATCAGAGCACGGAGGAGGGAGAGCTGGAGCCAGGAAGGGGCCAGGGGTGTCACAGCTTTGTCACCACCCTGCCCCCGCCGCAGAGGACGGCGCTGCTCTCCCGGGCACTCCCCACCCGCGAGGCAGAAGGTTGGAGCCGGTTCCTTCTCGCTCTGAATTATTAATTGGGGTTTTTTTCCTCCGGCCGCAGCACTTCTGGAATTAACCCCCCCTGGGAAGAGCGGCACCCCCGCGGCACGGGCAGGGAGCTCCGGGCGCTGCGGCTGAGTGAGGAGCCAAACACGGCCCGGGGCAGAGCCCTGAGCTTTGTGCACCATCAGCGATGAATCCGAGCGGGATTTAGCGGGCGATTACACGGGCAGAGGAGGACGGAGCACAAGAGAAGGCAGAAATCTCCCAGCCTGCAAAGATTTATGCCTCTCTCCTCATCCCGGCCAGCAGGGAGGGGGGTCCCCGGCGCCTCTGGGCGCACGCGGAGCCCGCGGGGACCTGCTGTGGGTGGCCTTGACTCCGCAGCCCCACAGGTCCCCCTCTGGTCCGGCCGCGATGGAAACCATCCCCCCACTTTTGGGGTGGGGAAACCTCCCAGCCGGCATCCCCGAGGATTGGGGGAAGGATTCGGGCATGAGAGGCCCCACGGAGCTGGCTGGGAAAGGAACTTTCTGGGAAGAGATCACCTGCTAGGAATTAACTTGCAAAGCCTGGGCGAGCGCCCTGCCCCGGCTGCCGGCAGCGCTTAAGCGGCTTAGGGAAGGGTCAGATGCCTGAAGGCAGTGCGGGGAGCCAGGAACCGGCATCCCCCCATCCCTCCCGGGCAGGAATTCTGCTCTCCGCAGCTCTACCTCGCACCCAGGGGGGGATCTCCCTCTCAACTCTCCATCAAACCCCGCGGGGGACCGGCAGTGCCGGGCTCCCATCCCAATTCGCTGCTCTTCCCACCCATCCAGAGGAGCTGAAAAAACAAGGAATGCTGGCGGGGAAATGGGGAGGGGGCAGAGAGAGTGGGACAGGAGCCTCAGGGCTTCCTGCTCAGGATCCCTGGGGATGGAGGGAGCAGAGGCTGAGCCGGTGCTTCACCTCTCCCGGACAAAATTCCCATCTCCAGCCCCCTCCCCACGGGATCCCGCACCCCCCTTCCCTCCCAGCACATGTCCCTGCCAGCCTGGCCGCGGGGACAGGACCCTGGGGCTGCTGTCACCCGGCCCCAGCAGTAACGAAACCTCCCCAGAACAATAATGAAAACGCTGCAGGGGCCGGCGCGGGGAAGGCGAAATCTCCTCAATTAATCTTCGTTAGGGTGGGCTTTGCCATCTGCTGCCGGCCGCGGAGCAGGTGAGCCGGGAAAGCTGCTGAGCTCAGGGGAAGCAGGGCCAAGCCGGCCTCGCTGGACTGGCAGGCGGGCACCAGTTGGCTCCCAGTGCCCCCAAAACCCTCCCCGGGCAAAGCGGCTGCACCCCAAACCAGCCTGGGGCGAGCTGGCGCACCGCGATCCTCGGAGCCCGCGGGGCGGGATGGGGACGGAACAGCCGAGCCCCGCCAGGATTTGTCCCCCAGCCCCCGGGACTGGCACGGGGGTGACACCGGCGCCGACAGGGCTGTCCCGGTGCCCGCTTTGCCCGAGCCCCGCGGGGATGCCCCGGGCTGGGGCACAGGCGGTGCCAGCGCGGCGATAACTCGGCGCAAGGAAAACACCACGCGCCGCAGGATAAACAGCTCGGCCGTGGGATGAGCGAGCGAACAGGCTCTGGGAAGGCCCGGATCCCTTCCCTGGGCGAGCCTGGCGGCATCACGGGGCCCAGGCCGTACCCCGCAGCTGCGCCACCGCTGGGAATTTGGGATTTTTGGAGCAAAACTGCCCGAGCGCAGCTCCAGCGGGCATGGCGATGGTGTTTCACCCTCCGGGCTCCCCACGCCGCGAGGTTCAGCTCGGTGTGCAGCTGTATAAACAGCGTGTCCCATAAATCCCCATCCCTCGGCCCCGCAGCCCTTCAGGAGAGGTGGAGCAGGCGGCCGGGGGATATAAATAACCGGGCTGTAGCGGCCCTGTTTGCGCCCGTAACCATGGCACGGAGCGTCCCACACCGCCCAGAAGAGAAGCAGAAAAGCTCCGAGTGTTTCCCCACGGGCAGGGAGAGCGCAGCCGGAGCCAGGAGCCGCCGGAGCCGCGGCAGAGGCCCCGCGAAGCCCGGCACACGCTCGGAGCCCGGCCCCGACCCCGTTATCAGCGCTGCGGGAAGGAGGGTGCCGCTCCCAGAGCCCTCCAGAGCCAGGGCTGAGGCAGGAAGGGATGTTCCCAGCGCCCCGAGCAGGGCTGGAAGCACAGCTGGGATGCGGAGCCTCTCCCGCACCCCGTGGCACGGAGCTGGCAGCACCCACGGGGTGACATCGAGCGACAGAGCACGCGGCCCCAAAAACCTCCGTGCTTTGGGAGGCGAATCTTGCCGGTGGCACCACCCGGCCCCCTGGCACGGCACCCCCGTGGCACCCAGCACCCCCCAGGCCCGCCGTGCCCGCGGGGAGCACGGTCACAAGGCTCCCGCGGCCGGTGCCAAGACGCTCACACGGAGCAGCCGGGATAGTTTTGCTCTTGGATCATCTGGCAAGGAGCGGGCTGGAGGGGGGGGGAAGGAAGCGCAGCGCTTTCCGATGCACCCCAGGAGAAGGATCGGGGCTGTCACCCTCCTCCAGCACCTGGGGGGACCGCAGGGCGCGGGGACATTTGGGGCACGGGGATGTGAGTGGCCCGAAGAAGCCACCCCAAAGCTGGGACCCTCCAAGGGTGAGGGGCAGCAGCACCACGGGCGGGTTTGGGAGCGCTGCCGGGGCGGGGACAAGGAACCAAAAACTCTCCGGCATCACCCCTGCACCCCCCGGCAGCGGTGCGCCCCACCGGGGCACCCAAACCGGCACGGGCAGAGGGGTCCGGAGGGAGCGGGGAGAGGGGAGAAGGAAAAAAAAAAACCCGAAGGAAAAATCAATGCGCCGTTTCATGTTGCGCCGAAGCCGCTTAATTTTATGCCCTTGGTGGCACCACATGGGGCTGGGGAAAGTGCTGCGCCGGCTTCTCCTCCTGCTGGCATTGCCCCTGAACCAGCTCCCGTTTCAGCCCCGGGCAAGGTGGCCCTGGGGGCACAGCCCCTGCTAGAAGGGCACAGCCTCCAGTCCCTCCGGCTGTGGCCATGCCACCACCCCAGCTGGGGGACACACCGGCGACAGCGAGTTAAAAAGCCTTAAACGAGTTAAATTCAAGGAGGTGAAAGAGTTGAGAGTTAAACTGAAGAGTTGAAGAGAGGTTTATGAGTTAAATTCAGGAGTTTAAGAGAGGTTTAAGAGTTAAATTCAAGAGTTTAAGGGAGATTTAAGAGCTAAATTCAGGAGTTTAAGAGAGGTTTAAGAGTTAAATTCAAGATGTTTTTCCAAGCAGGCGGTGCAGAGTCAGCGCTGAGCAGGGACGGAGGGATTTTCCTGCAAACCACCCGGGCCTCCAGCCCCGGGAATTGCCCCGGGGGTGTTGGCAAGGGCTGGGCACTGATGGTGGCACTCCCGGCACGGCAGGGAAGCGTTTCCTTCTCTCCGAGGGATGTGACAAGGGAATGGAGTGGCGCCGGCGGGGGTGACAGCCCTATCCTGCCCCGCACACCCCTCTGGAGCAGGGATGCTCCGGGACGGACGGGCTGCCAACACCGCGCTCCCCGGTGGAGGGGGACACATCCCGCTGCCACCGTCCCGAGCCAGCCGGGATTTCCCGCTGGAGGCCGGTCCCGAGCAGGGAGAGGCTGCGCCTGGCATCGCTCACCCGGTGCCAGCATCGCCCCGGGACTCAGGCGGGAGCTGCCACCCCTCTGTCCCCACAGCGACACCGAAGACCCAGCGGGGACGAGGGTTCTGTCCCCTCCCCGCCTCGGGGAGGTCAAACCTCATCTCCCACACGGGAAATAAACCCCAACAGCGGCGGGCAGGGAGCGGGCCTGGCACGGGGGACGCTGCTCCAGGCGGGGGATTGCGGCTGCTCCTGGTGCTGCTGGCTCAGGCTTCCCTAATTTGCTCCAGGTTAAACTGTTCTGGATGGAATTGTTCCTCCAGGAGAGGGAAAAGTGCTGAGCTGAGCTGCTGGTGCACCCAGCAGCCGTTTCATAACCATCGGCACCAGCTCCCAGACCCCGGGAGCCGCTGGGAATGTGGGGGGTTGGCGGGTGGAGAGGGATAAACCGCACCGGGCAGAGGGAATAGCTGGAATTGGACACCTGGAAAGCCGCGTGGAGCAGCTCCAGGCTGCAGGAGACCCCCTGGCAGGGCGGCCCGTGCCCACGGGACACGCAGCCGTGCCCGTGCCAAGCCCGCGGGAGCTTTGCCGGGATCAGGGAAAAGCCTCCCCGCCGGCTAACGAGCCGGAGATCGGAGAGAGGGAGTTCTTATTTCGCCTCCTGGCTCTAAAGCCTCTCGCTTAATGCTCTGGGCTCCCTCCCGGCTTTGCTCCGTAAGCTCCAGGGCTGGGAATTCTCATTCCAAGAGGGCGAGGCGAGGCTCGGTGAGGCCGGCCAGCGCCTCTCTTCGTGGTCAGCGTAGGGCTGGAGGGGCTGGGGGAGACCTCAGAACCTTGGGTTTGCACCTGCGCGGGCTCCCATGTCCACACCGTCCCCTTCCCGGGGCATGGGAGCGTTTGGGGGCACCCATCAGACCCCCAAAAGTGTCTCAAAGCACCCCCAACCCCCAGGCAGAGGCGCCAGCAGGCTGGGGTGCTGCAGAAATGATGCAGCCAGCGAACCGGAGCAGGGGCCGGGACAAGATTTGGGATCGAATCGGCGACAGAACGAGGCTGAAGTCGTTCAATAAACGCGATGGGCTCGGCCCCGCTCGGCGGCTCCGCGAGCGTCACTTCTCAGCGGGTATTTCCATTTTAGCAGTTTTCAGCCCTGTCTCGGAGCCAGCCCGCTCGGGGGAGGCAGCGCAGCCGGGGCTCAGGGCACCGGTCCTTGTCACCAGCGCTGCCCCGACCTCGGCCCGGGGGCTCCGTCCCCTCCCGTGCCTCGGGGAGGGGGTGGGGAGGGGGTAACACTTTCCTCCTCTTTTGTTAAAACGCGGCGATTGCGGCACACAAATCATCCCCGAGAACTTCAGCGCCGCTGCAACAGCTTCGCAGCTCCCATCTGCTGCGGGAACGAGAGAGAGAGAGAGAGAGAGAGAAAGGAAAAAAAAAACCCGACAAAAAAACTTGGAAGAAGCCAGAAATGAGCAACATTACGGGAGAGGCTTCGCAGAACAGATGTCCGCACCTTGCACCCACTGCGGCGTCTTCCCACAGGATTCGGGGGGTCCCTGGCAGGACTCTGCCCTGCAGCTGCCTCAGCCCTAAAATCAAGCGAGCGAGAGAGCAAAAAGCCTCCCCGGCAAAGGCTGGAGACGTTTGGCTCCTGCTGCCGGCGGCTGCACATCTCGTGGAACAAAGCCCAGCGCCCAGGAGCTGCGGGCCAGGCACGCTGGGGTGGCAGGGGAGGGACTGGGGGGGCTCGGGGGGCTCCGCGAAGGGAGCCGCTCGTCCCACGTGGTTGTTTTTGGGGCAAAACCGGCTCGGATTGGGAGGAAGAACTGGTGGAGGACGCTCAGGGATGGACATCCCAGCTGGGAGATGAGCAGGGGCACTTCTCTTCCATATCCAGTGGGTATCAAATCCATGAATCCTGCTCGCCTCCCCTGGCAGGGGGTTTGGCTGCCTTTCCCCGCAGGAGCAGCTCTTCCCAGGGTGGTATTTTCCACGCAGGAATTCTGGCGGGAGCCCGCTGTGGAGGTGTCGTTACAAATGGGCCCCGGGCTCGCGTCCCGGCTCCCTGGGGAGCTCAGGTGCCCTTTCATCCAGTGACAAATCCCCGCTGCCAGCTCGATGTGCTAACTTAGGCAAAGACCCATTTTCCTGCCTCTCTCTTAACGAGCTCCGGCTCCCGCACCCCAGAAATGACGCAGCCCCGCGGCACCGCTCCAGGCCAGAGGGAAGGAGGCAAAATTTCAGCTCGTGCCCTCACAGAGGGGTCTGTGCCCACAGCTGGCACACGCGAGGCGCGGAGGGAAAACACCTCCCGCCCCACGGCTGCAGCGGTGGTGTCCCGGCAGTGTCCCCCAGCAGTGCCACTGGGTCCTGGCTTGGGACAGCCCCCCAGAACGGAGCCCCATCTGTCCCCGCAACCTCCAGGTGTGTTGGGGACCCCCCAAATCCTTGTCACAACCCCCCCCCCCGAGGAGACAACCCCGAGGGGGTGAGGCTGTTGTGAGCCCTGAGCTGAGCCCGCACGCCAAGAGCCAGGGGATGCTCAGATGCAGCGAGGGAAGCTGGAGCAGCAGCGCAGCGCCTGGGAAAACCCAGCGAGCAGGGAAAGGAGCAGGTGTGCTCCCGGGAGCATCCCTCCGGCTCTGGAGAGGGATTTCCAGTGCTGGGGATCAACGGTGACCCAGGAACGGGGGCAGCTGGCGGGGTACGGCAGGGACAAGGACACCGCCGCTGTCCCCATCCCACCCGGACACGGCTCTGGGGTGGCACTTCTGCCTTGTCCCAGCGCTGCTCGAGGGACAGGACAGCGGAAGACCCGCGGTCCCACCCAGACCTGCCACCCCTCGTGGGTCTCCTGCCCTTGAGGGTCCTCCCGAGCTCGGGGACAGCGGCAGAGCGGGACGGTGACGCTGCTCCCTGCGGTGCCACCGGCAAGGGGCTCCGGGCCACGCCGGGGACTGAGTCCCATCGCCGGCGTCGCGCTCGGCTCCTCGCCCCGGACCCGCTGCCACGGACCGGCCGCGGGACTCGCTCCCCCCCGGTGGCGGATCCCGGGACCGGGACCGGGACCGGCGGCAGGAGCGGCACCGGCGCGTCCCCCCGGCCGAAAGCAGTGGAGAAACTTCCCGGTGGAGCCCGGGGGGGCTCGCTGGGAGCCCCGCGGCACTCCCGGAACCCCCGGTGCTCCTTCGCCGGCAGCGCCCGCTCCCCGCTGTCTCGGGACCCACCGGCCAGCCCCGGGGGCGGCGGTTCCCTGCGGCCCCCCCGGTGCCCGGTACTCACATGAAGACGTGGTAGATGAAAGCCCAGCCCCGGGGCCGCTCCAGCACGTTGTAGAGGCAGTTCTGGAGGCGGCGGCGGCAGCAGCGCGGGGCCCCGGCGGGGCGGGGGGCGGCCCCGGGGCGCGGCCCCTCCAGCAGCCCC
>VXBT01001334.1:33760-56661 GCA_013400235.1 Oriolus oriolus
GCCAGGGAAAGGGGGATATCTGTGCCAGGGAAAGGGGGATATCTGGGCCAGGGAAAGGGGGCACTTGTGCCAGGGAAAGGGGGACAACTCTGATGGGATAAGGGGGGCACCTGTGCCAGGTAAAAGGGGGCACTTCTGCCCAGGCAAGGGTGACAACAGTGCCACAACAAGGGGGGCACCTGTGCCAGGGAAAGGGGGACAACTGTGATGGGATAAGGGGACACTTGTGATGGGATAAGGGGGGCACCTGTGATGGGATAAGGGGGGCACCTGTGCCAGGTAAAAGGGGGCACTTCTGCCCAGGCAAGGGTGAAAACTGTGCCACAACAAGAGGGACACCTGTGCCAGGTAAAGGGGGACAACTGTGCCAGGGTAAGGAGGGCACCGGAGCTGGGAAAAAGAGGGATGCCTATGCCAGGACAAGGGGGACAGTTGTGCAGGACAAGGGGGACACCTGTGCCAGGGTAAAGGGGCACCTGTGCCAGGTAAAAGGGGACGACTGTGCCAGGACAAGGGAGACACCTATGCTGGGGTAAGGAGAGCACCTGTGCCAGGGCAAGCAGGGCACCTGTGCCAGGTAAAGGGGGGCACCTCTGCCCAGTCAAGGGGGACATCTGTGCCAGGGTATGGGGGACACCTGTGATGGGATAAAGGGGGACAACTGTGCTGGGACAGGGGTGGCACTGGTGATGGGGTAAGGGGGACACCTGCGCCAGGTAAAGAGGGGTACGTGTGCCAGGACAAGGGGGACACCTGTGCCAGGGACACCTGTGCCAGGGCAAAGGAGTCACCTGTACTGGGAAAAACGGGGACACCTGTGCCAGGACAAAGGGGGGTACCTCTGCCAGGGTAAGGGGGGGCACCTGTGCTGGAACAAAGGGGGACACCTGTGCCAGGACAAAGGGGGACACCAGAGCCAGGACAAGGAGGGCGCCTGCAGCTCTTGGCAAGGTGGGCACCGGACCTCTGGAGCTCCTCAAGCTCCTCCCAGCTCCTTCAGGGGCCGCGGAGGCCGCCCCGGTTCCACGGAACGAATCCCTGCAGGACACCCCCATGGAGCACCCACAGCATTCCCACCCCGTTCCCTGTGGGATAATGGCCAAGGGAAGAGCTGGGAAGGGCCAAGAAGCTGCCCCAGGTCAGGCTCTGTGTTTTTGGGGATGGAGATGTCCAGAGGCGACTCCAGGAAGCGTGGAGATGCCAAAGGACCCCAAATCCAGGGAAAGGATTTTCCCTGTGGATGGAGGATGGGCCTGGTTTGAGATTGGAACAACCAAACAAAGCTGTAGGACCCGAACTTCGAGGGCCAAAATGTCACTTTCGCCTCATTAGGGATCATTTAAATATTAAAATGAACTCTGCAGATGTTAATTAGCACGATGAAGTCCATGCTGCCACTCAAGTCCCTGCCCAGAACATGCCACGGGTAAAGGAAGAGGAGGACGAGCCAGGTGGGATTTGGGCTCTGCTCCCAGGGAACAGGGACGGGACAAGGAAACGGCCCCAAGCTGTGCCAGGGAGGCTCAGGTTGGACATCAGGAGGAATTTCTCCATGGAAAAGGTGCTCAGGCATTGGAAGGAGCTGCCCAGGGAAGTCTGGAGCTCCCAAGGAACACCTGGATGTGGCACTCGGTGCCCTGGGCTGGGGACAAGGCGGGGATCTGGCACAGCTTGGACTCGGTGACCTCGGAGGGATTTTCCGATCTTGATGATTCCAAGGGCAGAAATTCCACCTGATTGGGAGATCCAAAAGCACCTTGGAAGGATCTCCTGCCCCTCCTCCCCAATCTCCTTGGCAAGATTTTGAGCCCCCCAAAATCTCCGAGCTCTGCTGGAACACAGGGGGGTTCACTTTATCCCAAATTTCAAGTATTTACCCCAAAACCTCTCACATCACCTGAGCTCTCAGCCAATCCCTCGTCCAGGCTGATTTCCCTGCTCCAGGTGTAATTTTTCCAGGGATTCAGGCTGTTCCTAGCCCTGGATCTCAAGGACAGCACACACAGGATCTGACAAAAAGCAAATTTATTTCCTTTTACGAAGCTTTATATTACATGCACGGACCAAAGCCAGGACAACAGGTAACAGCAGGGCTGGGGTTTTGTCCAGATTCCATCAGTTTTTCTGGAATCCAGAGGCCAAATTCAAGGATTTTTTTTGGTTTTTTTGCCCTTAGAAAATACAATCATAATACAAGGAATGTTTATTTTGTTTCACTTCAATCACTCCTCCTCCTATTCCCTGCATACAGCAAATGCTCCAAAAAAAGGAGGCAAGGAGGGAAAAACCTAAACCACACACACTCCCCCCACCCCCACCCCCCCAAAAATTAAAAAATTCCCTAAAACCCACTGAGATGGGAGGACCAAATCTAGCTCTATCCAGAGGAAAAAAAAAAAATACCAACAGGACAGGAGGAACAGAGCTCTGACAGGAGCAGTACCCTCAGGATTTTCCTAGAAATAAAAACATTTCCCACATTTGTTCAACGAGATGCTCCAAATCCCTTCGGCTCGGTTCTCTCGGGGTTTGGAAAAGCAGCTGGATACACAAAAGATGGGCTCGAAAATAAAATTATCTTGCATTCTTGGCAGAGTCTGCTGGATATTGTGGATGTTCCCATACCCAGCAGAGCGAGGTGGAGACGGCAGAGCCTGCTCTAGGCTCACTCCCAGGTGTGATCCGCGGCCCAGAGGTGCGCGGGGTTGGCTTTGGGGGCTCGGCACCGCGTCCCTGCTCAGTCCCCTGTCACCTGCGTGGCCTGGGCGTCCGAGCTCTGGTTGGTGGACTGGATGAACATGGGCTGGGTGATGTCCTGGCCCGCGGGCATCGTCACCTGCTGGATCTGGTAGAGCTGCTGCAAGGCGCGGAACGCGGCACAGGGAGCTCCGTCAGCGCTTGGCACCCTCGCCAACACCCCGCTTCTGGCACCCCCAAAAAACTCCACACCCACGCCAGGAGCTGCCACCAAATCTGCTGCTAATTCCCACCAAAATCCTTCTGGGAATTCCTGATGCCCAGGCTCACATCAGGCCCTAAGAGGAAGGGAATGGAATTCCCAGAAAAGCTGTGGCTGCCTCATCCCTGGAAGTGTCCCAGGCCAGGTGAGACAGGGCTTGGAGCAATCTGGGATAGTGGAAGGTGTCCCTCACGTGGTTGGAAGTGGATGAGCTTTAAGGCCCTTCCAACCCAATCCATTCTGTGATTTATGACACTTATGGAACAGCCAGATGTTAAAACCTTTACTCCTGAGCTGGTTAGGATTTAGGATTTCACCCAGATTGCCACGGACTGGATTAATAAATTAAATTACTTAATAATTAACTGGAGCAAAGGCAGCAGAACACTAAGAATCCACCTGAATTAAGACTGGCACGACATTCCCTTATCCTGCTGCAGGCCAGGAGCTGATTTGCAGGAAAATGCATATTTAGGACAGACCCCGAGTTCTTACCTGTCCATCCGTGAACTGGCTGAACTGCTGCTGCCCTTGCTGCACCTCTGTCTGCGTTATCTACAGAGATAAGAGCAGCTGATCACTGACAGCCCTTCCCAGAGGGTCACAACCCCACCAACACCATCCTGCTGCTGCCTGGGGAGAGCCTTTTTAACTTCGGTCACATTTTCCAGCACCCCAACCGCGAGAGGAACGGCAGCCGCGGACACCTCCAGACCAAACGCCTCCTTCCAGACCAAAAGCAGGTCCTCGCAGACCCCAAATCAGGTCCTTGCAGACCCCAAAACCACGTCCTCTCTGCCTGCCCCGAGGAGAACGCGGCCTCCAGGCCAGCGGGAAGGCAGAGAAGGATCCCTCGGGCTTGACGTGGCAGCGCCGCTCCCGACGTTGGCGCCTTTCCTGCCCGGCTCCTCCCTCACCCAGGCAAGAAGGAGAAGGAAAGAGAAGGCTGACGAGCCCAAATGTTACCTGCAAGCAGCTCAGAAGCAGCGGGAGCTTCACCCACAGCCAAACACACACACACACACACACACACAAAGTTTGCATGCACCTCTCACCTAAAGGAGGTTTTTTTGGTTGGTTTTTTTTTTTCCAATTTTTCCTTCAAAACCTCTGACAAACAAGGAAGAAAAGAAAGGCAGGAATCCTAACCCAAGAGGTGGTCGAAATCCCCCTGGAATTCGCAGCTTTCAGGAGCTGGGGAAGAAACCTTGGAGCGCAGCCCTGCGGAGTGCGTACCTGCTGTGCATTGGTTGCAAGCGTCTGGATCTGCCCCTGGACTACCTGGGTGCCTGACACGGGTTGGGCTAAGCGGATATACTGCAGCTGGCCAGCATTCAACTGGACCTGGAGACAAGTGGAGGGGAGGGGGCAGGGAAAGAAAACGAAACAGGTCACTGCGCACCCTCAACACACAGCAAAACGCCCGGCTCGGTTCCGCCGCGGGAGTTACGGGGACGGGGAGAGCTTTGCTCCACGGAATTCTGAACGGTTCCTACACAAAGCGGGATCCTAAAGGCAAACCCCAGGGCACGGAGCTCCTGGATATCCCTGTGGCACTCACATTCCTGCTGGTTTTTTTTTCCAGGCTGGGAGGGGGCAGTTAGTAGCTAAAGCGTATTAATGGCTCGGTTTCTCGGGGGTTTGCCGGCGTTTTTTTTGGGTTACGGGAATTCGGTTTTACTCCTTGGACGCAGCGTTTCGCACCAACTCTTACGAGCTCATCGTGTCCTGCACCCCTACGGCATCCTGCCAAAAATTAAGGGATAATTGTATCCTGCCAAAAATTAAGGGATACACAGGAGTTTTCCCCATAAATAAAGCCAGCAGAGATGGCAAACCCCAAAGAGAGATTTGGGAGCTTTGACACCTCTCAACCCCCACCTGGCAGAGGCTGAGCCTTTTGAGCTTCAAGGGTGAGATTCGACCCCAAATTTATTCCCTGAATCCCTGATTTTGTGGGAAATCGGATGCTTGGGAGCGTGGGATGTGAAGGTAGCACTGTTAATACACACCTGAGAGCAATAAAACCATCACAGATACCACGGCTGCGTTTTTCCTTCTGTGTTATTTAACTTTACAGCATTGAGATTCACAGTTTTAAGGGTAATTTTATACAAAAAAATGTGGTTTTTTGAGGGTTTTTTTCCTCAAAAGAACACACAGAATACTCTAAAAAAACTGCTGACTGATAAGGAAGCGCCTGGAACGCGGTCCTGGCGTTTCCACACCTGCCACCAACTCCCCCAGATGTGTCTGAAAGCTCCAAAATTATTTCAAGAGCAAATAAATTCCCCTTGAGCAACAAAATTCCGATAAAAAATTGGTTTCTGCACTGAGATCTGCAAGGGAGGTCACCTTTTCCACGCTGGGGGGATTAGGTTTTAATTACTCATTAAATGAATGGGAGGAAGAGATTGGGGAAAAGTTCTTCCAGCAAGGAGAGGAAGCTCCAAAGAACCTGCCCAAAATGAGGTCTGGGTAAGACACAGATCGAATTTAACATAAAATTCATGGGGATAAACAAGTGGTGATCACTTCACTGACGGATTCGCTTCCAGTTTTTCTCTGTTAAAAAAATAAAATCCCACTTTCCCGCTTTATTTCTGGAATAAAGAGCAGCAGCGAGCGCGCACGGCACCAGGAACGCGAGGAAAACCACAAGGAATCGCGAGTAAGGCGCTCCCGACACTCCAGAGGCACTTCCAGTCTCAGGAGAGAGTTTCCAACTCTGTTTGGGTGATCCAAGATTCTCTGCTGAGCCCTCAGAGACCCCAGAACCATCAGAAGATGGCACTGACCGCGCCAAGAGAGGAAAGAAAGAAAGGAAAAATAAGAAAAACCAAAGCAGCAAGAGCAGAACAGACCAAGGAAACTGGAATTTTGTGGAGCCAAATCCAAGTTCTTCCCAAGCTGGGCACTAAAAGCTCTCTCAGGGAGTTTTTCCTCCAAGTTTTATTTTATTTCACTTGCTGGAAGCTCCTTCGGCACCAATTGTGGTCCTTCAGCAGAAGAATGCTCCTGGTTGCAGCCAAACGGGATCTCTGCTGGGTGGGGAGCTGTGAGTTGGGATTGTTCCATCCCACACTGCTCCTACACTGTTGGTTTGCAGTCTCGGAGCTGTCACAGATCCAGGTGTTCCCAAAAAATCACCACATTCCAGCCCCTGGCAGCTCCCGAGGAGCAGGCACAGCTCCCTGTTCTTCCACAGCCCCAGGAAAGAGGGAGGAAAAAGCAAATTCTTGGTCAAATCCAGACCCTAAAACCCCTCCAGTGTGGCTGAAAAACACGGGATCGCTTCCCAAAGGATCGTCCTGGATTTTCTGCAGGAGGTTTTGGCCCTGCACGGATCCTTTATAAGGAATTTTTGATCCTAACTGATGTCCAAGCCCCTTCCTGTGGTTCCAGCATTCCCTGGAGACATCTGGGGACAAATCTGAGCTGTTCTTTCCTTGCTGAGGATTCACTGGAGATCTCCTTCCACAGAGCTTTGAGGAACAAGTGTCTTGGAGAGATTTTCACAAGGAAAAGGAAAGAAAAAAGAAATGGAAAAGAAGAAAAAAAAGAAATGGAAAAGAAGGAAAAAAAAGAAATGGAAAAGAAGAAAGAAAAGGAATGGAAAAGAAGAAAAAAAAAAGAAACAGAAAATAAGGAAAACAAAGAAATGGATAAGAACTAAAAAAAGAAATGGACAAGAAAATACAGAGAAGAAAAAGGGTTCCTTGTGGTAAAACAGCCAATTTGGCAATTTCTTCCTTTCCAATCAACACCTCGAGGCAGCAGGAATCAGCTGAAGACTCAAGAGATGAAAAGAGCTGGAAAAATCTGGCAACTCCTCCAATCCAAACCCTTTCCAAGATGCTCTGGCACAGCACGGGCAGAGGGAAGCTCAGCAAGGCTGGAAAGGCAAAACCCGTGTGAAAGCTCAGTTTTGCCACAGCTGTGGGGACAGGAACAGAAATCCAAGAGAAATGTCCGGCACGGGGTGACCTTTAGGTGCTGGCACACACAGCTGGGTGATTTTTACGGTTTTTTTCTCTTTAACAGGTGTGAGATTTTCCAGCTGGGCACCAAAAGCCTCGGCTTTGTTGTGATTATAAGTGAATGTGACTTTTTTTGACCCCCGTGTTTACTTAGGACACATTTCAGGAAGTTTTGCTTATGCCGGGCACCCAAAATCCCATTTTTAAGGCTGATGTGAAAGTGAGCGGGTACCTCCCGCTTCTGCAAAGCCATTCCTCCAACCAGCTCCAAATATTTTGGGAGAAATATTTCTCCTAACATCAAAGTTTATTAATAACTCCCAGATGGCACCTTTCCCACTCAGCCTGCCAGGTCACGACTTCAGATTGCAGAGGCACAACCAAGTAAAGGCAAAAGAAATGAATTTCTCTTTTCTTCAAACCAGGCTGTGGTGAAGAACTGAGGTTTAGCCAGGAAATATTTTATTTATTGCTGCCTAATCACAACTATTTCACTCGGGGGGAGGTGTTTGGGGTGGGCAATGAGTGTGGACGAAGTGGGTTAAGATTTATTTCCCCCTCCGTGTCACACCTGGTTGGTTTTCCTAAGTGCAGGAAACACACCACTCAATCCAAACTTCCTCTGCCAGTTAAAAAAAAAAAAAAGCCAACAGAAAACAGCCTCATGCTCACAGTTTGCTCAGGGGGGACTTTCCCACCTTTCCTCCTGGCCAAACCTTACCGGGATTTGCTGGATTTCGCCCGTGTTGGTGATGATTTGCTGCATCACTTGCATGGTTTGCCCCGTGCCGCTCTGAGCCTGCTGGCTCTGGCCCTGCGGCTGGGCCTGCACGATCTGCACCTGCTGCCCCTCTCCCACCTGCATTGTCACCGGGGTGCTCTGCAAAACAAAACAAAAAAAACAAACCAGGGATGAGGATCCAGAGGTGGAAAAGCCACGGGATATCGGGATTGGGGCAGGCAGAGCGTGTCCTACACCCACTGCTCGCTGCCGGGGTTGGGGCAGGCCTGTCCTACACCGATGGTGAGGATTAAATCACCACAGAGGGAGCTCAGAGCCCGGGTGAGGCACTTTCCGGGGGGATCTGAAGCAGGAACAGGAACGGGAACCCCGTTTAGCCCTGAAAAGCTGAGGTTGCCCCACAGAAGTGTCCGAGGTAAGGCAGGACAAGGATTGGAACAGCTTGGGACACAGCGGAAGGCCCCTGATCACGGAACAAGATGAGCTTTAAGTTCCTTCCCTCCCAACCCAAGCCAAACCATCTCATCCCATCCCAACCCACGATTTCCACGCTTTTCAGGATTTTCCTGAGCAATCCACCCCTCAGGATTGACCTGGCTCCCTCAGGTGTGGATGCTGAGGAATTGGTCGCAGGGAGACTTTCCAGCTTTCTGACGGCATCTGCATGAGAGCAGTCAGAAGTTTTTGTAAACTAATTTCTTATCCTGCAGGTGCAAGGATATTATTCAGTGTAGTTGTGATACTGACTAGAGAAATATTTTGAAATGGGCACTGTAGAGTTCAACCAATCACTCCGGGAGGCGGACAGCCAGGGACCAACAGTCCTGTGCCATTCGAGCAAACAGATGATGCCATGATGGTTTTTTGCTTTTATTTTATACCCCTTTTATACACTCTTTTATATAGCTTTATATATTCCTTGTGCCTTTAGCTTACATAGTTATAATTCTTTAAGTTTGATAACTCCCCTTAGACCCGGTATTTCGTTAAGTTTAGAGACCAAACATTCTAAAAGCCCAAAGAAACCAAGGTCCTCTCCAGAACACATTCTGTAAACAAAGCCAGGCCCATCCAGGGGGAGGGTCCCTCGGGTGGGGGGTCTCACCCGAGTCCCTCCCTGGGCAATCTTTGATAGATGTGCTAATTAGCAAGGCCTATAATTGCACACACATCCCATTGTGGGGGGCCATTTCTCCAGGGGGCATTTCGGGGTGCATTTCGATGTGCATTTCATCACACCTAAGGATCCTTAAACAAACACCGAGGTAAAACCCTTTTTCCCTCCTAACTGTGTGCAGCTCTCTTCATTTTAAGACCAAGAAAAGGCATCACTAAGACACATAAACGAGTCTGTAAAACAATAAACAATTCCATTTTCTTCCTGAATAACTCTTTCCTTGCCCTCCTCGGTACGGCAGCCACACCCTGGCCTGGCTCACCTGGCCCTGCTGCGGCTGGGCGATGATGATCTGGCCCGGCTGGATGGTGGTGGTGGCCGTGGTGGTCTGCTGGCCCTGCTGCTGGCCCTGCACCTGCACTGCTGCGGGCTGCTGGGCCAGGGTGAAGTAATACTGCACGGGCTCGGCCGGGGTGACGGCCTGGCGCACCTCTTCCTGCAGGGAAAACACCGGGAATCGGGATGGGAACGCGGCGCCCGCCCCCGCAGCCGAATATCCGCCCCCCCCGGACACGGCCCCGTGGGAAAGGAGCTGTAATGGCTCGCTTAGAACAGTTGAACCGAGTCAGTGTGAGGTGATAAATCCTCATTTATTCGGCTCTGTGGAAATCGGGAGCGTTCCCAATGAAGTGGGGATAATGTGGAGTGGCCACTGAGGTGGAGTTGCTGTGAGGAGGAGGAGGAAATGAATGAAATTACCGGGGTTGAAAGCCATGGAACTTCCTCATGGGTGAATTCCATCACAAGAGGAATTGCAAATGCCCCAGGAAAACCGACAGAGCCTCCTCTGTCACCCAGCCCCTCTCCCGAGCTGCGTTCCCAACCCTCCACCGAGCTCTGATGCCAAACCCCCGGGAATAAAAGTCATGGATTTGATGTTTTCTGGCGTGCCCGGAGTTATTTATTTAAATCCAGCTTTTCCAGGCTGACAACCATTCCCTGCTGTGGGAGCAGGGATCTCTCAGCAGCGAGAAGAACCAGAGGCTCTGCTCTGCCCCACTGCCAGCAGCAGCACCGCTTTCTTTCACCTCAGCAGAGAAAAGCCCCTCATGACCAACGATATTCCAGGATTTTCGGGGATCACGGGACGCGGCGAGCTGCGAATGCTCCGGGATGAGAACTCCCGAGCTCCGCAGAGCAGTTGGATGTGGCAGCTGAGGGCAGATGCAGCTCCCAGACGTTCACTCCATGGCAGAAGGCGTAAACAATCCTCTCCCAGCCACCTCGAGTTCACAGCTGAGAGTGTAGGATGTTTACACGTGCTACAACATGGGACGTTCCCACTTCCAACAGCCTGCTGGAATCCCTGCTTTTTTTTTTTTTTTTTTTTTTTTTTTTGAGGCTTGCTCATGGATTTCCCCCTTCAGTTGATCCAGCTGGGCAGGAAAAGGAAAATCCACATGAAACAGGAGCAGTGGGTGATGCCTGGGTGGGCATCGGGCTGGAGCGAGGAGTTTGTTTGCTTAGAAGCTGTTTTTTGGGAAGGAGAACAACTCGGGAATTACTGCTGGGAGGTTTCCCAGCTGAAAATCACATCCCAAAGATTAAACTGATCCCAGCTGGCTGTAAAAAAGACCAACTCTGAGCCTGGCTTTCAGGGCAGACATCATCACAACCAGCACCAAACGCAGCACCTCCTACTCCTGCAGCTCCCTGGTTATTCCCACTCCCCTTCCCATTCCCCTCATTAATTCCTCTGAGGAAAGGACTAAGAATAAATTAAAATTTCTTTTCACCAGGGCACGTTTCCAGTGAACCAGCAACTCACAGAAGAGCTGGGGCTGCTCTAAGCCCAATCCTTAGGTAGGTTATTTCTGGAGTGCTCCAATCCCCAATTCCAGCTGAATCCTGAAATAATTACGGCATCCGAGTCCTTCTCTGAGCATCTGCTCCAGGTTCAATCCCGTTTGCCACAGGCAGGAACGGCTTTAAATCCAAATCTGCTGCAGCTCCCTCCTATCCCAGCGTTTGCCATCTTTTTTTTCCCACAGCTGGAGTTCCCAGAGGAAAAACAACGCCGGGATTTCATTCCCAGCTTTTCCAAGAACCAACACTGCCTTGTCAAACGTGGCAGAGATAAAATAGAGATTGTAAATCCAGCCAAAAAAGAAAAAAAAAAAAAAATCAAAAATCCAGGCACAGGCAGCCACTTTTCCACAGGATTTCCCCTGTAAATCCTTAACCTACATTCCTAGGGGGGGCAGCCATTTCTCCACTCAACTTTTCCTGCTGGAAAAACCATTCCTGGTGATCCAGCAGTGGTCACAGATGGGTGAGGAACATCTCCCCAGCTTCATTTCCACCCCAAACTCCCAGGGATTTCCTGGCTGGGATGGATCAGCAGGACACGTTATCCCAGATGCTGTAACACACCCCCAAAGTGCTCCAGGAATTCCTTGGATTCCAGAACTCGGATGTTCCGTAATCAGAACATCCTGATGTGAATCAAGCAAGGAGAAGACAGAGGGAATGCTCTCCCTCCCAAACACGGTGCACTGCTAAAAATAGAAAAGTACAGGAATGAGGCACCTCAAGGGAAAAAAAAAAAAGTGGATTTCCAATGCCAGAATGGAAATTTCAATTATTCCATCTGAAAAAGAAACTCCAGTTTGCTTTCCTCCATTAAGAAGAGCAGCTGTGGAGGCTGTTTTGTGTTTTAATTAACACAAAATTAATGGATTTTGGATAAATCATGAGGATTTATGTCGGTATTTCTATTTTATGTTGAGTTCCCAGCACACCTGGGATGCTGATTTTAACCCCAGGAGCAGCAGGATGGATTCTCCTGGATTTTTGGGACATGGGAAAGTGTTTTCCTTCTTTTCTAGACCTGGAGATCAGGGTGGGAGGTTAAAGGCAGCTCAGGGCACCACCCCAAAGGAAGAGGGGTGGATTCCCTGTTCCCTCCCTTTGGCTGTCACTGCAGCAGCACCACGAGGACACTTCCAGGCACAAAATGAAGCAGCAGCCTCCAAAATCCAGCTCCAGGTGGGAATGCTGCTCTGTACACCCAGAGCAGACAGAATTTTCCACGTTATCCAGGATTTAGAGCGGAATAGGGGGAAAAAATATCCACATCAGAGACAAACTTCTCAGTCAAGATGTTCCACAGGGTCCCAAATCCCGGGAAAAAAAATCCACATCCGAGACAAACTTCTCAGTCAAGATGTTCCACAGGGTCCCAAATCCCCCAGTTTTAAGGGACAACTTGGATTTTTCCACACTGCAAACCTTCAGAAGTAGCAGATATGAGTTGTTTTAACACTTTTTTTCCATTTTTTTTTTTTTTTTTGGATTGCAGGAGCAAGGAGCAGAATTATCCAGCCAGGGCCTTGAGGGGAACCCAGACTTTTTATCCAGCAGGGAAATTTGAAGGCAAAGGGATGAGGGATCCCCGCAGCGCGCTCAGCTGAGAGCAGCAGCCTGCTGCTGTAAACATCCGACTGAAAGCTCCTTCCAGCACCTTCCAGCTTCCAGTCAAGGATGTTTACAGAGGCACTGACTGCCCCAAAGGATGCTGGAGGGGGGAATTTTTCAACCCCCAAGTCAGAAAATGCACATAAACACATTTTTTTTTTTTTTCAAGTTCAATTTTTCCCAGTTCTGATCAGAACTGTTCAGGAGTTTGTTTGGTTTGTTGGTCAGACTTGTGTGGATCTCCACTCAAGCTCTATTTCCACAAAAACTCCGTGGTTTTTATTTTTATTGATGATTTTTATTTTTATTTATGGCTTTGATTATTTATTTCAGAATGCAAGAACCTGAAATTTAAGAATTTAAGAACCTGAAAACCACAGGAAATAAAAGAGAGAGGCACAAACCTCACGTTTAAACCGACCCCGTGTTGTTTTATCACCTCTGTTTTCATCAGAGGCTGAAACCACGCCGAGGAAAGGACAAGAATTCCATAATTTTGTGTCTCACCTGCCTTTTTGGAGGCTTCAGCTCATCCCTGGGGACAATATCGATCAGGAAATCAAACTGATCAAACTTGGTGATTGCCATGGCGATGTCATTCCTCTGGAACAACAAAGGGAAAAGCATTCCTCAGCTTCAGGACTGGTTTTGTCACTGGATAAAGAAAGTTGGAGGTGTTTAAAACTGAGGGGAAAAAAGGGGGGAATGTCCCCTGCAGGTCCCAGGTGGTGGGAATTCAGTTTTGTGCTGAGCAAAGCCTCCAAAATGTGCAATGAAAAAGGTTTTTATCGAACTCAGACTATTCCAGGGTTAAGGAGCAGCTTTAGCCCAGTTTAATGGGTATCAGTGGTGGGTGCCCACCCCTAAATCAGCAATTCCTGCCCAGGGACAAGGGAGGTGATGTGGGTCTGAATATCCCAATTTTTCCCCTGACCTGAGGGCCTGAATTAATGGCTGTTGTATTTTCCAGTGGTTCTGTTCGATTCATAAGACTAAAAGTGAAAACCTTTTCTTTTTCTCCATAAAAAGACCCTAAAAATTCACATTTTACTCTTCAACCATTAAAAAACGACTCTTATTGAGGCGCCTCTCAAGCTACAAGAGCCAACAATCTGCATTTTGCTGCGTTTTTATTTCCACCTCCACACTTCCATCACCACAAACCCAACCTCTACAAGTTCACATCAGAACTAAAGACACCAAAATCAGCCAGCAAATTCAACAGCTGCAGCTGCACAGAGCTGCTCCAGCAGGTCCCGATGAGCTGAGAGACGGAGAATTGTGTTTGGATGGGTTTATTTTAATAAAATTAAGGAAAAACAAAAAAAAAAAAAAAAAAAAAAAAAAACCCTTTATGTGCTCTGTACACAGGTTTGCAGCACAAAACAGGTTGCTTCGTACAAAACACATCTTTTTTTATGGGAACGAGGAGTTGGGAAGGGATTTGGGAGCAGCTGGAGGTGGCGAGGAGGCGCTTTACCTGCAGGGTCCTGCGTTTGTTGTCCTCCGTGTGGATCCAGGCTCGCAGGGTCAGCTCGGTGATGAAGATCTGGGCAGCCTTGGCGAACAGCACGGGGGCTTCTGCGCTGATCATCTGCCAGAAAATGGAATTATTTCGGGTTTTACCGCCCAGTTCTAACGGGGCAAAGAGGAATTTTATCAAGCGAGCAGAAGCTGGGTGGTTAAATGTGAATTTGGGGGGATTTTCACCTCAGGGTTTTTTCTCAGGTCTGACCGAGTTGAGCTTCACGGAAGAAGAGTTTTGGGCATCTAAAATTTGGCTCGAAAGGCTGCTTCCTCCTGGATTAAGGGCATAAAACCATGGAATGGGATCATGGAATGGGATCATGGAATGGTTTGGGAAGGGACCTCAAAGCTCAGCTCGTTCCAACACCTTGGACACCTCCAGGGATCCAAGGGCAGCCACAGCTTCTCTGGGCACCTGTGCCAGGGCCTCACCTCCCTCACAGGCAGGAATTCCTTCCCAATATCCCAATTCCTGCAATTATCCCAAATTTCTTCCCTTTCTCAGGCCTGACCGAGTTGAGCCCATGGAAGAAAGGTTTTTGGGCATCTCAAATTTGGCTCGAAAGGCTCCTTCCTCCTGGATTAAAATCATGGAATGGGATCATGGAATGGTTTGGGAAGGGATCTCAAAGCTCAGCTCATTCCAACACCTTGGACATCTCCACGGATGTGGCAGCTGCAGCTTCTCTGGGGACCTGTGCCAGGGCCTCACCTCCCTCCCCGGCAGGAATTCCTTCCCAATATCCCAATTCCTGCAATTATCCCAAATTTCTCCCCGATTTCTGCCCTCTGTCCGTTTAAAACCACGGCACCAGTGAATATTCACCAGCAGCTTCTCCCTGCAGCGCCTCGGAGTGTCCAGAAAGGGTTTGGAAATTGAGTGGGACACGCTGGGGGCTCATTTTAAACCCAGCCTTTCCTTTGCTGTTTTAACATCTCAATAATTTGTAATAAATGTGAAATGGCAAAGGAGTTTCGGAGAAAAGATTGGCCTCACCAAATTCCTTTTCCTAAAAAACATCTGGCTCCGGTTTCACTCAAATGAAGCAGTTTTGTTATCAGCTGCCTTGGCATTAAAATTAATTAAACTTCTAATAGGAATATTCCAGGCAGGCCAGAGACTTTTCCTTGCTCTCCACTCTGCCTCAAAAATCTCATTTTCCCCTTTATCACCACGAATTTGGCATTTGTTTGGTTCTGACACTGAGTTGGGCCCTCACAGACCTGGGAGCATCCTTTTCCAGGGATCCTGGATAGAGAATTTTCAGGATCTCCTTTAAATCAAGGGCTGTCCTGACAGAAGGACGGTGTCACATTGAGAAAAACAAATAGGAAAAAAGGACAAACAATTCTCTTTTCCCTCAGGAATTAAGTGTCAGTTTTCTAAATTAAAAAAAACCAGGGAAGACAGGAGCAGCACAGAGTCAAGAACTGCAGGTGATTCCTTTTTCTTTCTTCCTGTGGCACGGAGTTTTCATCAGTTTGTGTGTCCTTGCCATCAAAATCCCAAATACTGGGATCAAATCCAGGTCACCCCCTTGAATTATTGCTTATTTTTCCATAAAAACCTAAAGTAAGTGGCACAAATTTAACTGATGTCAATCTAACCCATGTTACCCACCTGAATTATTACTTAGTTTTCCATAAAAAGTGAATTAAGTGGCACAAAAATCACTCTTAAATCTTTGTGAGAGTGGAGAAAAACGAAGAGGGAACTTGAGAAAAGACAGTTAAGCACTAGGGAAAACAGGAAATAGGCAGAATTATTTTTGTATTTATTATACCCTTAAAGTGGGATTTATCACAAGAAAACAAAACTGCAAAAGCCTTCATCAAAATCCCAAATGTTTCTGCTTTCCCAGCTTGGTTTAATTACACAAGGCCAGGGAATTTTGCTAAAAAAATGCTTTAAAAATAATTAATAACGAGAATAATGAATTTCAAGGAATTATAGGTAAAATATCCAGGAGAAAGATCAGAAATATTCCAGGTAAAACCCCTGAATGATAAAATAGATATATTTAATAAATAATAAATATAAAAATATGTTTATATTTTTGTATATAAAAAATAAATAATATATTAAACCCTGAATACCTTCACATCTTCATCCAGCTTCATGATCTTCTTAATCCGAGCCAAGGGCAGCTCCTGAACTCTGAAGTCTTTCTGCAGAGAGATTCACATTGGAGAGACTTTTTACTGATATTTCACGGAAAATAAAGGTAAAAAACTGTTAAAACAGGTCTGTGTTTTCTAGAATTGAACTGGCTAAAATCAGATTTATTCTCTTTCAGGTGCAGCAGCTCTTCCTGAGGGCAAGGAATTCCCTTTTTTGTGTTTTGTACTGATAAAATTCTCCTTAAATCTCCTGTATTTGTTGTTTCACATCTAAGCTGAAGTTGTCCCGCAGAACAGAATGTTTCTGATGTCACACATTTATCCATCTATTTATATTTGAAACAACTAATTCAATTATGTTTCCTGGGCCCCAGAAACCATTGGAATTTACAAAAAATCACAGGAGAAAACGAAGGCAAACAAGAGCTGGATGAAATCCTGGCTTCATTTGTCCTTCCCCGTTGCCAAATCCCAATTTTGGTGTTAAAAATCTTGCAAGAACCTGGTTCAAAAGCTCAGTTTTATGTTTTTAGGTGGATTTTTCCTTGTTTTCCAGTCAGGAGTGGTGATTTAGGAGCCTGGATCATGCTGCCCTGAGACATCACTGAGCCCAAATTTGCAGCCACACGTTCCCCAGGGAGAATTCCTGGGCTCAGGAAACCACCAAGAGGCTTCTCCCTTCCCTGAAGAGAAAAAGTGGAATTAAAATAAATAAATAAATCCAGTGTATTCCCGCCAGGAACCTCTTAAAAAAAAGGAAGAAAGGCTGAAGCTACATCCCACTGCATCAGGAATGCAGAATTCCTACTCACAAAAGACTTCTTAAAAAAAAAAAAAATTAATAATCTTCCCTTCTTAACAAAAATGTCACAGGAAAATAATGGGAAAGTCATTTCTCCAGGGGAAAAAGCACGGCAGGATGTGTTAGGGAAACAAAAGACGTGGGGAAAATGCTGAAAATGCTGGTTTTTATTTGAAATTTCTATTCTGTGTTTCCTTTCCAGGGAAATAAAATGTGGATGCTGTGCGTGGCCCAGCCAGCATTTCATTTTATTTAATGAATATACGTTATTTTTTACAGAGATATAGAATTAAACAGCATTTCTGCGCCTCATTCTGCACGGAAACCCGAGTGTGCTGCTCCTGCTGCAAACCAGAATTAATTTGTTGTGGGGCTGTCCCGTCCTGATGGAGAATGTGGAATTTTGGAAGGATTTTGGGCAATAAAAGGGCTGGGACCTGTCCTTAAACCCACACCAAGCTCAGGGACCACCACATAAACAACCGAAGGGGTTTGACAGGACATGGAAAAATATCCCAAAGGGGTTTTTTTTTGTTGTTGTTATTCTTGGTTTTTTATTATTTTTTTTCCGCCTCAGCTCTTCCCTTTTTTTAAAGGGCCTCGTGAACTTTGAGCGTCGCAGAAAAGCTGAGGGGAAAATTTTTAATTTGCAACACTCGAGGTCTAATTTCAACTTTTATCAAGTCTGAGGAGACACGAACAGGTAAAACAACATCAAAATCTTTCGATTTAGAGAGAGAAAATAGAAAAATTAAAGCTTCTTTATTCCTTTAAGGCAGCCAGGCCGCGTCCCATAAATCAGAAGGTGGTGGGGAAGGGAAGCAGGAGCAGGAAAAGCTTCAGACACCAATTCCTCATCTTTTCTTTTCTCCAAATTAGGCCTCGTTGTCTCCACAGGCCTCTCGTGGAGCTCAAACGCTGAGCTCAGCCTAGGCCTGGTTTTTATTTGTTTTATTTGTTCTCGTTGGTTTCTTCCCCTGAATTTTAGCCACCAAAAAAACAAAACAAAAAAAAAGCACAAAACCGGGCAGAAATAGCCTCAAAAATAGCCTCAAAAATCAGGGGACCGATGCAATTTTCACTCCCTGCTCTGCCACTTTTACGCCCACGTCCACGGGAGCGATTTCAAGAATAAACAGAATAAATTTCAGGATTTGATTCCGCGGCGCTGGGATGTTTTCCTGTTCTTCCCTCTTCCTTCCCTGCCCTCAGCTCCATTTCCAATGACTCCTGAGCTTGCAAAGCAATAAATAGATCCCACTGACAGTTAAAAATTAAGCTGCCCGTACTTGATAAGCTGCATAATAAAACCCCTTTCATGCGGAGATGAAACTCCAGCTCCCGAACACAAGAATTCGCCGCGCTGAAAGAGGAAAGTAATTAATTCTGGTTATGCATACAAATTTCTACATCTGTTTCTTTAATCAACTATCTGCACACAGGCTGGAAAAAGCAGCTTATCTTGGGCCTGGTGGATTGAGGGGGGGGTTTTACTTTGAAAAGCCTGGCTTGGACTGGAGTTCTTTTGTTTTCAGCTGCATTAAAAGCACCAGGAGAGTGAATTTTTGGGCCCAGTGGATCACAGGAATCCATCAATCTCTCTTCAAAAGTCATTTTGATTACGTGCCCTTGTTCCCACACCTCTCGTGGGGATGGAAGAAAATAGAAGCTGCTTAGTCCAGTTGTTATTCTCAGCCTAGATGGGATTTTTTTTTTTAATCAGACGTCTTTTAATTTAATAAAGCACCTGATAACGACACACACTCGGCATTTGAGTGATTTCAGCACTTCAGGGCTGTCCAACGAGGTGGCTCTGGACTAGGGCAGGAGCCTAAACTCAAAAATTCTTTCACAAAATTGGAATGAACGGGGAATTTAGGGAGGAGGGAAGAGACTAAGCCGTATTTCGCGAGTAAAAACTTGGTGTGGACAAGGGATCCTTCACAATTTCTAATTCAGAATACAATGGGAAGTTTAAACTCAAATCCCTCAATCTCCTGGCACCTAAAGCAGCCCCTGTCAGCTCCTCTTACACCTGCAGCTGTTTCAGAATCCCATCTCTTTTCCCCAAAAGGAATTCCCCTGAAATTCTCTGGGATGCAGCCACCTCGAGCCTGTTCAAAGAACCTTTAAATCGCCTTTGTGGGGTTGTTTTAGCCCGGAGGGAGCTGCAGGTTTGGCTGTTCCACCCCGGAGAGGTGAATTCCCCATCCCTGGAATGTTCCAGGCCAGGCTTGGAGCAGCCTGGGACAGTGGAAGGTGTCCCTGCCCACGAGGACAGGGATGATCCTTAAGATCTTTCCCAAGCTAAACCATTCCACGATCCCACGACTCTGCCACAATTCCATTCGCATCTCCGGTTTTTTGGGAGATCCCCCCTGGCCGGGGGATTATTGATCACTTCCCAAACCACCTTATCCCACATAAACACCCGATTTCCCGGATCCCGGAGCAGGAACCGCGTTCAAGCCGAGCTTTATTTCGACAGGAATTTTTTCCCTGTTGGTTTTTTGGGAATGTCCCGGTCCCCTGGGACGCTCACCACGGTGAGGTTGCGGATCTCCTCCATGACCCGTGGCCAGAAGGACTGGAGGCTCTGCTGGGCATCGCTGTTCCCGGCCGTGCCGAAGCCGCCGTCCGTGGACATCCTGGGAGCTGGGAGAGGGGAAAAAAAAAAACAGGAATGAGCGAGGAGGGAGGGAGAGAGGGATTAAAGGCAGGAAAAACGGGAATGGCTTCAAATGGATGGGTTTAGATTAAAGATTGGGAAGAAATTCCTTCCTGTGAGGGGTTGGGATGGATTTCCCAGAGAAGCTGTGGCTGCCTCATCCCTGGAAGTGGCCAAGGCCAGGCTGGAGCAGCCTGGAATCGTGGAAGGTGTCCCATGGCAGGGGGTGGAATGGGATGATCCTTAATGTCCCTTCCCACTCAAACCACTCCACGATTCTGTGATTCCACGTCCCAGGAATCCAGGAAAGGGCTGATCCCTCAAGAAAACCATCAGAAGGAGAAATGCCAGCCCAGGTCTCACAGCCTCCGGGTGTGTTTTTTTTAAATTAAATTTATTTTCCCATCCAAGAAGTACAATAAACATTTACTTCTGCGCCTGTTTGCCACAAAAGTGCCACTTTTTGTGGCTTTCCAGCAGTTTTCCCAATCCCTCTTTTCCTCGGGTAGGATCAACAAGAGGAATCAGCAGCCTGTGCAACGCAGGATATCAAAAGCAGGAAGATTTAAATCCCAGATCTTTTCCTTGAAGCCGTTTTCCAAAGCCCCACAGCCGTGATTTAGCCTCGGGTGTTACAAATCCGCTGCTATCCCATTTATTCCAGAGGATGCCCGTGCATCCAGGGAGATCGGGATCTCTGCAAACTGCTTGAGCGTCCCGAGAAGGAACAAAGGGAAAACAAAGGGAAAATAACCGGGATCAGCCTCTCCCGTATCCAGGTGAGGAGTTGGGACTCCCAGCACTCGCTGACCCCACCCTTGGTGACCCAGGGACATTTTCCAGCTCCCACCTGACACCAACGTTCCCCCTCAATAAATCTCCGGATCGAGCTGTGCCTCTGGAATTCCTTTAAGGAACTCTCCAAGCAATTCCAGTTAATATTGATGCCAAGCCGGACACACAACTCGGGAATCCCTGGGAATATCAGGAGCAGCATTCCTGGCTTCCTCCGCGACAGGAGCGCGTGGCTCCAGCAGGATTCCCAGCCCTGGAAGGACTGGGAAGAAGACACAGCCCGAGAGGATGGAGCTCGGTGCTTTCCAGGCGCTGGGAGCAGCTTGGGAATTCCGGGAGAGTCACCAACATCAACCACCCTGAGCAGCTCCAAAATATCCAGGAATGACACGGATCCCAAGGATGGAAAATAAATCTCTGCCTCTCCCACCACAGAACGGATTTTCCCCAGGGAAGGATCTCCAGGATATTTGTGTGTCTTTTTCCCATCACACGGTGACACACGAGCACATTCCCCTCCGGAAACAGGCACGGGAATTGGCCAGGAATTCCAAAATCCACAATTCCAAAGCAAGGAGGATCCCTAAAACGGCACTAAGGGATCACGCCCGACAAACCCGCAAGCCCACACTTCCCAAGGAATACTTGGAATGGTTCCATTTTAATCCCACACTTCCCAAGGAAGACTTGGAACAGTCCAATTTTAATTCCACACTTCCCAACAAAGATAGAGAATGGTTCTATTTCAATTCCACATTTTCCAAGGAAAACATGGAGCAGTTCTATTTTAATTCCACACTTCCCAAGGAATACTTGGAATGGTTCTATTTCAATTCCACACTTCCCAAGGAATACTTGGAATGGTTCTATTTCAATTCCACACTTCCCAAGGAATACTTGGAATGGCTCTATTTTAATCCCACACTTCCCAAGGAAGACAGGGAACAGTTCTATTTTAATCCCACACTTCCCAAGTCCTATTTTAATCCCACACTTCCCAAAGAAGACAGGGAACAGCCCAATTTTAATTCCACACTTCCCAACAAAGATAGAGAATGGTTCTATTTCAATTCCACATTTTCCAAGGAAAACTTGGAACAGTCCAATTTTAATCCCACACTTCCCAAGGAAGACAGGGAACAGTCGTATTTTCATTCCAGCAACCCTTGGCGTGGGAAGAGCCAGAGGGAATTCAGACAAGGAAAAAAGGTCAGGGAATTGTATTTTCAGTCTCAGAGCAAGACAGGAAGAATTCCAGGTGAAGGAACCTCTGGAATTCAGTGACTGACACGTTTCTTGCTGACTCTTCCACAATTATTTGCATTAGAATAGATCCTGCCCACAAACTGAGGTATTTCAAGTATTTATAAGAAAATCACAGATAAAAATATTCCAGTGAGGGTTTAATTGGCATTTGGATCTCCCCCCACCTTCACCAGCACTGTCAAAAAAATAATTTAGGGATAAAAAACCCAACCCTTGGAATCTGTTTTGGCTCGGGAATATTTCGATATTCCTGACGCTGGAATTCGGTGCAAGAGGAGATGCGATTCCTCTTGGACACAAGGAAAATCACCTTTAAAATAGAAATTATTTGCATTTCTCCCCTTTAAACGCTGCACTGGGACATAACACTGCCCAGAATCCCAGGAAAACAGGTTAAAATAAAAGGAAAAAAGGGAATGGAAGAAAGAGGAAGAGAATTTCACCAACACTGAATTTCTTGCATTAAATTATCTGCCTCCAGATATATTAAATATGCAGATTTCAGGATTTCAGAAATGGTTTGCTCTGGTCATCTATGATCTAGAAAGTAAAAAAATTTCCTATTTTTAAGTTAAAACCGGGAGTGATTTCAGAACAACGGGACAATTCCTGCTTCCCGTGGCTGTTTAGGATCGTTTGACGGTAAATTGAGTAGAAGTGAAAACAGAGTCAGCAACAGGCTGGAAAACCTACAGAATAAAATCACTATAAACCCCAAAATAAAGGGTCCAAATTGCTCAGAACACTACAGGAATTTCTCCCAATTAAAATACGGATACAGAAGGTTTGGAGGTGCTGGAGAGGATCGGGAGGAAAGGGAAAAACTCCGAAGTTTGACACAAAGTTCCAGAGCTGGCTCTGAGAGAGAAACCTCGCTAACGACCCATTCCTGGGCAATTAGGGAAATTCCTTCTCCTCCTTTAAAACTCATCCCAGGATCACAGCCAGCAAAAAACTCACTCGGGATGAGATGAGCTCAGCATGACCAGAGGAATCCTCGGATTTCGTACCTGTGTCTAAACCTGCTCGGGTTTTTCCTCTGGGAAATTTTACGGGGGAATTTTCCAGCTTCACTCTGCTACATCCATCCATCCCTCCATCCATCCATCCATCCCTCCATCCATCCATCCATCCATCCATCCCTCCATCCCTCCATCCATCCATCCATCCCTCCATCCCACATCCATCCATCCCACATCCTCCATNCCACCCATCCATCCATCCATCCACCCATCCATCCCTCCCTCCATCCACCCATCCATCCCTCCCTCCATCCACCCATCCCTCCATCCCACATCCATCCATCCCACATCCTCCATCCCCAGATTTCCTTCCTCAGGATCCCTGAGCTAACCCAACGAAGGCTCCCAAGGGGTTTAAGAGAAAAGCGGCTGCTCCAACCCCAAATTCTCCTGGAAAACAGGGACAGGACCCCAGGGAAGGGCTG
>VXBT01001336.1:279-24296 GCA_013400235.1 Oriolus oriolus
CAGTGCACAGCAACTGCATGAATTGGTGGAAAAAAGAGTGCGGATTTCACTTCAAAGTATTTTGTGTTGACATTTCACTGTCACAGCTATATTCTTCATCATAATGTCAACGTATGTAGTTGAGACCTAGAAGGACTCGTGAAAAAAGGAGAAATATTACACTTTTACTATGGCACTAACATTTTGCTTAAACACATTTTCCCTCCAACAGAAAGATTAAACTGAAACACTTGAATATACCATTTTTTCTAATACACAAGAGGGACAAAGAGGGACTTGAAGAAAATGACACATTCCCCCGGTCAAGCTATCTTAGTCAAAGGAACAATATGAGGCTGGAGAAAATGTGGATGCCATGTGCTGAAGCAAGTCCTGCTCTGGTGTAAATGCACAGGGGGTGTTGATCAACAACATGCCCACTGTGAGATGATGTGACTGCGGAGGTCCATGAGAACCAAGGACCAGATGGCCAATATTGGCTGTGTAAAATCAACCAGTTTTGAACGACCTTTTAGTTGATGATCTCTTTAAGAGTTTTATGTCTGTGAGAGAGGGGAGGAATCTATACAACCGGCACGTTTGTGCCGATCCCTCCCTGTGTCTCCCCCTGCTGCTTCGGCACATATTCACCTGCACTCACGTAGCTGACAGCCGTTAGAGCTGCACATTCGATTCTGACAGGCAGAATACCAGCTTCATTAATGAGAAAGGGCCGAGTTACGCCACTTTGTCATTTAACCCATGGAAAACTACAAGATACGCAGGACATTAAGTAATAGAAGGGCCCTTGTTACAATGCACAAAACAGCATGAAAGAACTAATCGGTATATACAATGGATGGCAGTTCACCCAACTGATTGTAAAATGCTGTATTAAAGTGATTTAAGTTGTTACACCATGGGTAAAGTCTAACTGTTTACAGATCAGTCTTTCAACAGCTGACTTTGATCTGTAAAATGTATACCCAGTAAAATAAAACTGAAAGAAAATAGTTAAATGTGCAACTGCACAAATATAATTCCCCACTATGAAGAGAACAAAAACTTCTGCTATTACCATAATTATTATATATATTAGAAAGCTATACACAAGCATGTTAATTTCACAGATTTTTTTTAAAGATTCTTAATATTTTATATAATTAGAAATACACATTTCAAAAACAAAACTTCTGCAAAGAGAAAACAGTTATCTTGGTTAGCAAAGCATGGAGTTCCTCAAGGCTTAGGGTAGTGCTTTCTATACAAAAAGTCCTTTTTGTTTGTTTCTTCAGGACTGTTTAAAAGATTAGCAAAGCTATCAAGGAAAAAAGAACACATTTTGGCTTAAGGAAACTACAAAAGCCACAAATGCTTTGCAAACTCTGTCTTACTTTTTAATATGAAAATAAGCAAAATGTAATGTACATATTTTTATTTTTTTTTTATTTAATAAGTGATGCAGACCCATAATTTTTAAAATTAAATATGTCAGCCCTAGAACTCAACATTTTTAGAAGTATGGTCCTCTTGAAATGGTTTGATCCTTTTTAACTGAGAGCCATACTCCAACAATATGCCTGCATGTTTGTGAGCACTTTCAGTATGTTAGGTGACCCAGTCTCTCTCTAGCATCAATTCATGGCCACCCAACTACTGGGTCTGTCAAAACATCTGTACATTTTCTATATGTTGCATAACAGCTGCTTTCTCTCTCAGTAAAGATCTGCCATTTCTGACAAATGTTTTCATTTTGTCTATTTACATGTAAATAACGTTGAACCTGCAACATGACACTATCTATTGTAACATACATTTTGCAAGGGAGCACAACAGTGAAAAGAAGTTAGCCTTAAAATCTATTTTGTACAAGTGTTCTGTTGTACAACTCAAGTGCTAAGCTTATCTCAGCATTTCTGTTTATCCTTATACTGCATCACTGAGGCAATTTAAAAGTACTTTTACAAAACAGAGTACCTGACTTTTTTTTTCACACACGGCACATATAATGCATATCGACCCTTCCCCCCTCCCCGCTCCCATTAAGGTATAGCACACACACACTGCAAGAAAAAAAAACCCCAACTAATAGGTAATAATGTTATCATGTTGCCCATCCTTCAGAGAGCCGCATGCGTTTGACAGAGGGGCTTTCCCTTTCGTCCGGCGAAGGTCTGGTGAGTCCAATGGGGGAGTGGAATTCGTTCCGGTGATCTTCTCGGTCACTTCCATCGTAGGAACTGCTACAGCTGCTCAAACTGTCAACAGGAGATCTCCCCGCCTCATGGCGCGTGTGCTGTTGGTATCTCGATGGTGTGGTGGTACGGTCTCTAGGAGGAGAAACAGGTTCTGACTTGATGTTGAGGCTTTGAGTAGAAGGCAGGGAGAGATTTGTACTCTGAGATAAATGAGTGCTAGTGCAAGCTCTGTAGGAGGAAAGGAAACCCAGTTACAGACGGAGGAGGCATGGAGCCCCCAGATATGCACAAACACTCACACAAAACACCAGTGTAAAGGCTCACGCAGGACCAGCACATGCAGAGAGCATGGGGAGAGTTGTCTGAGCAGAATTCACAAATTCCAGGAGACGAAAGCACAACAACAGACATGGTCAGATTTAGGGGACAAGCCCTCAGTTTGGAGAGAGGTCTTGCTTTCAGTCTCTCTCTCTCCTTTTTTTAAAAGCAATTGTCATCCCGAATTTAGGAAGGTGAGCCTTTGCACTGTTGGAACCACCTGCAGGTTTCTGCATAACTAATACTTGTGTGTGTGTATGCATCAGCTGAGACAGGGGAAGCATGGACTTTCTGCTGGGTTTAATCCAATTAATTTGAATGCACCCAACTATTTTTGTTGTGGTTTGTTTTGGCATGTGACTACAGATGCAAAACATAAATGAAAAAAATCTGGTCTGGTAATTTTTATACCTTTCAGAATAAAGCTGAAATTACCTGTCCTAGGATTGACATCAACAAAATAACACAGGCAGGCAAGGATTTAGACATGATTTTACAGTTTAAATCTGTGAATCCATATTTCAATCCAGAATGCATTTGGATAAACTACAAAGGGGAAGCTGAGGAATAGTAGAAGATAGAGGATGACACCATCTGCCCATTGCAAAGCCAAGCTCAAAGGATGCTATTAGCAGACAGATTGCTGAGCTGAAACTTTTTCAAAGGTAAGCTATATAACTATTCTAAGCTTTTTCTTTTTTTTTCTTTCAGTTTTCTGTGCATTTTTGTGGGCAGGTAGTGGCAGAGGAAAGATGAAACAGACAGGGATGAGAGTGAATACTGAGAACATGCTCTGTGGGAGAAATGAGATTACTTTCATCTGCACAATATTTTGTACAAAAGCACCACCTCCTGGCAAAACCTGACTTTTCATTATTGAAATAGAATTCTCAACATACAGTTCCCATTGTTCCACTTCAGGGACCATTTGCCAAGCTGAAGCTAGTGTTTTACCCTAGAGACAGCATTTCAAGTTTTCTATTCATGAGTATTTATTTATAGAGAAGTAGGAAGGCAGTAGGGGCAACAGGCCACTTGGCTTCACAAGATTTTAAACCTAAATGGATATGCAGGCATTTTGTAATGCAAGAAGATGCAATATTGGCATTTGGAAGGAATTTCTAAGTATGTAGAAGACAGAGGTAAGTTTAGGTGTGGTCTTATCATTTATTGAAATACTCTACTTTCCCTGGTATCTCATCAACTGAGAGCTGACCATTACCAAAACAACATTTACTACTACTATGATGATTTTTTTTTCTTCTGACAGATTTAAAGTTAAACTATATGGCTTCAATATTGAATGATGTCATCTGCTTTTATCAGGAATTACTGCAGTGTTTAATAATGAATGGATCTTGTTAGAAAATAAAGAAAACAGGATGTTCTACCTCCAAGTTTTTAATCAACCCCTCAATCTATACAGATGAATTTGTCAAATCTGCAATGAGCTCTTTCCTAAGTCACAGAGTTCATGAATAATAGCCTTCAGCAGTAAAACATGTAACCTGTCTTTTCAAACAGGATATTTTCTTTGTATTATTTCTGTAAATATTAAATTAACACACATAAGAAACTGTAAATATAAGAATTTGCCATTCCAACTTAGTGAAATATTCCATTCTTCCTGAAAACTTTTTATAAACAATCCAATGAGAATCAAATACACATTTCTGTCTTTTTTTTTGCTTTTCATTTCCAGTGACTTTATTTTTGTGTCACTTAGGAAATCCTAGGACTTCACCTGAGTGAACAGGCTGACAGTTTAGTACGATAAGATTACATATGATCTTACATGCCAAGCTTATAGCTAAACCTGAAAGTCCTACAATAAAGGATGGTGGAGCCTGGGCATTTGGTTTACAAGTGTTTAATTTAAGCAAATGACATGCCACTTCGTAAAGCTGGGGACAATTTAAAAAGATAAAAATAGATTAAGATAACCATATTCAGTCAAATTTGTTCACATGGAACGTACTAGCATTCTATTCTGGGTGTGACAGCACCTAAAGGAACAAATCTAGTGGGATAAACTGAGTTTCAATGATATGGAGCTGGTATTCCTGTGCTGGAATGTTGCCTTATTAATAGTGCCTCAGAAGTGAGTATGAGAATGCTTCTCTGTAGACTTTTCTACAGATTCCTTGGGAATCAGCAGCAGTGATTATTACATAAACACCTGGCATACAAATTAGAGGCAGTTTTATAAATGCTACAGGTTGATTTGAATTTTGAACCTTTTGTTTTTTTTTTCCTGTACATTTAAAAAAGGAAAAGAAGTAATTTTGGCAGGCCAAGACTGAATTTTTGAGATTTAAAACAATATAAACAAATTGTTACAATATAAATAAATTGTAGCACTTATTTGGATTCACACTTTTTTCTTTCTAAATACAGCCTGCTGAAAGTATTTCTGAAATTGAATATCTTTTTATTTCATTATAATTTGCAATATTTCATTAACATTTTCTGAAACATTTTTATGAGAAGCTCATCTAAGCTAAAATGGTCATTTATATGGGAAACATAGTGTTACACATACATGTGAATGGTGAAATAATAGGTACTTAGGTGCAGTCTTTAAATCTCCATTCTAAACAGAGGATTGACCTCTATTTAGAATGGAAGGTGCACCATAAGAAATGAGAGTTCTGCCTGCTGCAAAATGATTTAATTTCCTGTATACATATGTGTGAGTGTAGAAACAGCTGTTTGCACTTGTATGTGTCAACGCATATTTTACACTGTTTCTTCATATAATTACATTAATTTGGCCCAAGCATGCCCTATTTTCATCATGCAAAACCTTCACTAAATCCCTTGGTAAACAAACAGGTTTTGGATATGGAAAAACTACTATGGAGAAACTAATGAAAATGATTTCAAATTTTTGTGTAAAATTATGGGCACTGAAGAGTGTCAGGCTTATTCTGACATCATCACCTTCCACATATTGTATGAAAACATTTCATTTTATTGGGACAATGAAGAAAATGAATGTTTTAACTTGGCATCGCAGTCCCTGTTGAGGCCAGTGTAGTTAAAATTTGATGTTTATTCAGATTATGATGGCCGCATGGAGAAATGCTGGCTCCTATCTGGTTTCCACACAGAACAACAACACAGCTCTGCTGTGTGAGAAGTGAGGAGCAAGACAGGGTGCCATGAGCTTGAGATGATGCCAGCTCTGTGTGCACCTCCTTCTGCCTGAATCTCCAGCTGGTATTGAAACTCAGCTTGCACAGGTAGAAATGCAGGTCTGAGTAAGTGATAAATGAGGACGTGAACATGGACCATGTAGGATTTTCTAGAGGAAGAAAGTGGTCTATTGAAGGAAGAGAGCCTCCTGCACCTTTCCTTTTATATCCACATTTGCTTCTCTAAATCAGTTTACTTCCTCACTTCATATAATTTTCCCCAATAAATACATGTAAAGGACCATTGAAAATTCATGGCTAAATTTATTTATGTAACTTTAGTTATGTGCTAATTTATGTCTAGGAGAAGATATTTTTGACTTACTAGCAATTCAACTTCTTCCCTCCTCTCTATTCTTATTTTAGGTAAAAGCTAAGTTGTTTTTAGTTGGTTTTGTTTATTTTTGAATACTTTTCTGATCAATGTAAAAGCAGTATAAGAATTTTTGTATCAAGACATTTTGTTTAGCTCTCATGTTTTAAGGTTTTCACTTTTTAAAAAGGAATTTTAAAACAAAGAATAACATGAAACTGAATTACTATAACATCTTATTTATAATAGTGGCATAAGAAAAGAAGGCTCAATCTGAAATACATAAGGTTTTATTCAAAACAAGAAAATTGCCAGAACTTATATAAATTCATTAAACATGATGTAACTGTTTCCAAATTTTTCAGGAAAAATAGTTTAATGGAGAATATTTCCCTATATCTATCTATAGTTATTATCTAATCAAAAGTAATTGTTGCTAAGTAACATTCTTGCTACGTAAGAGTCACAGAACAGTTCAACATTATGTATGAATTTGGACAACTTTTTGTTCATGTGGGTAGAAGTGTGGAGAAACTTCTCTTATGTAAATAATTATCTATATTGAAGCACCTTCAGATTAAATAATGTTTCTATGCTTGCATTCATATTTTAGGAAAGTGAAAACTTCACCTGTTAATTTTAGATGGAAACATTGTCTCTTAGGCTAGGAAATATGGATGCAAGAGAAAATTTTCCATACTATGGATTTGTGCATAAAAATTTTTATAATTTATTACAAAGTTTGGAAAGGATTTCTCTTCTAGTTATCAGCAGTTAACTTCTGTTAGTCTTTTTGGTACATGCTAAATAAGCAGTAAGAGATATCGATGTAATACTCAAGCGATATCCCAAAGCTTTGGGTGGGACTGATTTTCAGCAGAATTTGTGTGCGTATTTTTTCCAGATGTAGATGCAGTTAAAAGACCATGAAAATACTATTTTGCTTTTTAACCCAAAATGTTGAAAAGTCTGGCTTGTTTTAATGTCCCAGTCATGTCTAAACAGGCTCTACATTGTTATGCTGTTGACCAGGCTCTGCAGAAGGCTGAAAGCTGCACAGACAGGGAAAATGAACTACTCCCATGTCCTCATGTATTTACCCTCTAGTCCACCAGCACTAGTGTGGCTCCAAATTGCACAGTCAGCTTGAAGAACTAAGAGCTAGTTTGCAGAGATCTCCAGTTACATCCAGAATGGTTCTGGCAGTGCTACTGAGATTGCTGAGGACTTATCTGGAGCAAGATAATACATCTAACCTATCCTATTCTACTACTAACCACATTCTTCTGTCATGCATTGAGGAAGCAGAGCTGATTTTCACATTTTGACTTTGGTGAATAACAAAACCTGAAGGAGAGCTGGAATGTCTCTTCCATTAACTCTGTTTTCCCACAGGTTTTTATAGCCTGCTGTTAACAACAAGCATCTCACAGATTCCAAATCTTTTCAGTATACGACCTCACTCAGCACAGAGATTTGTGTTGTCAAAACCTTTCTAGATGTGTTTTCTCAAGTATGTGAATTATATAACTATAATTTTGTTTCATTTTTACAATCTTTTTGCAAATTCTAGATCAGGTTGACATGGACTGAATATGTTCTACAGAATTTCAAGTTTGTCAAGTAATCAAAAGTTAAAACAAATGCTTTTGCATGTAGAACTCAAAGACTAAAATAAAGGCTTATGATTTTCTGCAGTGATAGAAGACTTCTCCAGAACTATCTGTAAAGCAGCTTTCATAGCTGAATTCATTTACAAATCACTGAAAGAGTAATAATAAGAGTAGCAACTCAGAATGTATTCCACAGCCACAGCCACAGCCATTACACCTTGACATTCTGCAATATGAATCAGAAACAGATCAAAATGTGTGACATATCTGAAAAGGCAGGTAGTTAGTTTAGGAGTTAATTTATACTTTTTTTTTGGCTAACCAAATAGCCTTATTAAATTCCTCGGTATGGTACAGTGATATCTAACAAGTGAGCTTTCTATTTATTTGAGAATTTATGACTTTAGTTGTATGGTAAGTCTGAATGCTGCCCCAGAAATAGTGCAAACTCAAAAAGAAAAGTGTAAAAGAAAGATATCAAGACTATTTTTTTCTAGCACAGCAATTATTTCAGTTGTATGTTTTTATGTTATTAGTATCTGTATATACTTATTTATATAGAAATGAGGTTTAAAAAAATTGTTTCCTTTGAAACACTTGTATAGCTGTCCTTAAAAACTCAAATTGTCTCCTTGGTAAAGACATTAAAATAAATTACAAAAAACGGTCAGATAAAGTAGAAGGAGAATTTTTAAGTTTAAGCTGCATTTAGAGCATTAAATATTTCCACATTATGGCAACAATCTTGAAAAAAAAAAAGAGCATATGTGTAACACCTCTTTCCGAAAAAAAAATTCTTTTCAAATGTATATGAATTAAATTTTTTCCTCATAAATACACTCCAGCCGTTTTCAGCTTCTATTTTTATGACTAAACTTTTTAAAATTCTAACATGTCTAACCATACATTAGGCTTCTGTGCCACACTAGTGTATGCCTACAGTCTTACTCAATAGAAACTGAAGATATCAGAATAATTGAAAATCATACACCTGTTCACTTCAATGAGCCAGGAGGTTGCTTGTTCAGGCGATTTCCCTGTGTGAATTTTCACACTTCTAAAGATCCCAAGATGGTCGAGCACCGTGTTTCTCCAAAACTTGAATAAACATTGTAAAACTAGCCACTAGAGGGCAGGAATACCTGTCCTCCTCAGTACAGGCGCATCACAATGAGTTTTGTGAGCTCACAGTTCTTCAGCCTAATCATGCTATTTTCTCACAGAAATTATCTCCAAAGAAACGAAACTTGAATTTCATAGTAAAGCAGAAGGGAGTGTGTTATTATTATATAAGGTTAAGGCTTAATCTTAGGTCAATTAATTATGTTAGTCTTGCTTTATTAAAATATCTAGAACAATTTCTGGTTCACTGTAAATGTTTGTGCTACGGTAACTGGAAATAAAAAGCATAAATAGTAAATATAGCATCAGTACAATATAAGTGTTTGGTTTTAGTAGTGAAATAAAATGCTATCTAAAGAAATAAAAACTAAAACATAAACAATACACTACTGAGAAAATATCATGGGCACAGAATATTTCATTGTAACTCCCTAGCAATCTTTCTATGAATTACATTGTTCCAGTGTTGTAAAATCTAGTTTTTACACACAGTAAATATGTTCTGGTATGTTACTTGACATATTTCACATTTGGAATTACTGGGGAGACTGAAGTCACTGTAGGACAGTAAAGTAAAGAAAACATTACTTACCCCAGTTGACTGAGGGCAGATGGTGGCATGTTATGTAGGTGTTGCTGTTGCCAGCCAGTCACAGAACCAAGATGAAGAGCACTGGCTGTATTAAAACCGGAGAGGGATGATATATCTGCACTACTCAGAGAATATTCTAGATTTAAAACCAGAAAGACAATAATTAAGAGAGAATTAAAGAGGAAGCAATTAAACAACAACTAGCATAGTAATTTTCATGTAAGCCTTTTAATTTTAATTACACCAATCACATTAAGTTAGTGCAGAAAACGTAGATCTTCCTTTTCTGTCACTAATAATTATTCTGGAATCTAGCAGGGCTTTACTGGGTCCCACAGATCTAAAGCATTCTTAGCCTGTAAATTCGCAATAACTACATATGCATGCCTACAAATGCACTGCCAGAAAGACCTGAAAAATACAATATTTTGGTTACAGTCTTCCTTGCAGAGTCCAGCAGACAGCTTGTTTCTGAACACCATGAGTGTTCTCTAAGATCACTGGATCTGTGTGTCACTGTGTGCACTCTGTACAGCAGCAATACACAACAGGAACTGTAAAGATGCCTTGAGGCTTCATTTTTGTGCCCTCCAGGTAGCAGGCAGGTGTGATAGCCAACAGTTACTGAACTCTGATGCGGAGATAGTGAAGCTGCCTATTCCCGCTACCATCATGGCTTTAGGATGGTGTACTCAACTGCATGAAATTATCTCCAAGGAAGACTAAGAACTGTTAACTGTTTTAAGTTTCACCTTTTTGTTTTAATTAAAGCCAATGAAATAAAGCTACCAAATCAGTTTTTCTTCAAACAAGACAGCTAACTTTAAAATAGATATGTCTGAAGTTAGTGGCAGGTACAGAATAAACAAATGTAGTGCAAAGGCATAACAGCTATGAATTTTTCAGTTTCCCCCAAGGAACTAGATAATTCATTAATACTGAGATAGACACTTGTCAGCACCTTGCTCCCTTTCCCATCCTTTGCATCCTGCACCCATACTTACCAGTACCATATGTTGTTGAGATGGCTGATGGGTATCCTCCCATCCCTTGCCCTGGTAGAGTAGGAGTTGCTACGGAAACCACTGGAGTAGCCAATGACTGAGCAGACTGGGAGTTATTTATCCTTTGATTCTTTTAAAGTAAGTAAAATAAACATATTATTGACCAGTTTTAAGTCAGTTAAGTGTATTTGCTTTCTGGGAATGTTTTGTGCATGAGAAACACAGTCTATTACAAATTTCTAGAAATTAATCATTTAACATGTGGCTTTGATGAACTCTGCCAACCCTATCATTTACAAGCTTTCAAGAGACCAATTGTCACCATAGTAACCCATTACATCAGTATCTCCTAGGTAACTGAACTAGTAAGATTGCTTTTATTGTGGGTAGAAGAACAGATCATGTGAAAAACTAATGAAATATATAAGCTCTATTCCCATTGTTTTCCTTTTCACTCATATAAAAAAAAAGAGCAACCACAAAACCCAATAAAACCCATAAAGCAAAGCAAAACAAAACAAAAAAAGGCAAAAGAAAAACCCCCAAACCCAGTTCTGCTGGATTTTGAAAGTGAGGAGCACCCCCAGATTGCTGAACACTGAACTCTTACCAGGAGATGGAGCTCTGACTACTTCGTTTTTGTGCAAAAAACCCCCAAACCTTCAAGGCTGTTAGACTGCACAGCAGTTACTCACTTATCTTTAACTCCAGGGCACTAGATGTTACACTGTAAAAATTACACTAGAAAACTCTATATATGAGTGGCAGGAAAAAATGACTAGAGAGCCACCAGAAAGATGTCATAAGGCTGCACCATCTTCAACAACGTAAGTTTACATGCTCTCCACCACCACCAGAAAGAAAACTTAATTCTAGCATGCATAATTTGAATATGAGAAACAACTGCATCTGGCCTTCTACTGCTATATTTAAAAAATTGTGATGACTTTTCTGTTCACAACATAGCTATTGTAGCATTTTCCATTTTATTTCAACCAACATTTTACCTACATCATGAAAAATAACTGGTTTTCTTTTCCTTGTTATTAAGGCGAACATCATTACCACTTACCAGAAGCAGATCAACATCCTCAGACTGATTGCATAGGAAAGGAGTGTTAAAAATTAGTGAAAATAAATATTTACCAGGATTTAAGTTTTTAGCTTAGGGAATAGTTTCATCTCACAGGGGCAGCAAATTAAACACCTTCTGAGCATAGCTTGGAAAAAATACACCTCAGAGATCTCTTATTTGCCCTTCAAATGGAATGTTTGTCTCAATTGTAGGAACAACCTATCCAGGTTTCAGCACAAGGCTTTCTCTAAGAATTCATTTTTTCTTCCACAGTCCCATTGGTTGCAGACTGTCTTGCTATACCTGACCACTCAAACAGTCCCTTGGAAAATATCATTTTTAAGGGGCTTGGAATAAATCATTTGATGCAGACAGCTTGTCACTGCCTTGGTCAGCTTTGAGTATTGCCATGTAGGACTATTTGTCACTTTTTCACTTAGGAGGCAGCATCACATTTATGGGTGGTTTTAGTTTGATGATTAATTTACTTCGCATCAAGCTGAAGAAGCCAACTCGGAAGTTGCTTTAATAATGTTTGTTACAAAATGGAAAGCTGCATCACTTACATTACCATTTTTTAAAATTAAGTTCACTTCTAATGTTAAATCACTGACGAAAGATTTACTTGGAAACGGACTTTTGGAAAGGAACTACAAGGCATGGACATGATACCTTCCCAATTCAGCCTTCTAGCATAGTATATTGCCTAAATATCACTAGTCCTGACAGAAGATACAGAAATTTCATATTCCTTTTTCTCTTGCTCTGTCTATTTACTTCCTCTTATCATTACAAAATTTGGACCTCACAGTGGTAGGGCTCAAATTAATTTATTACTATTAATATGCCTTCTGCTAAGAGTCTGTGTGGCTAAATATTTAAGAAAAACATAATAGGTTAGGAATACTCAGGGTTAAATTCAGCCTTTATAACAAATTCAGGAAAGACTCTTTGAGCTACTGGGAAACAGACTGCAGAAGTTTAGACTGTGCAGGACCCAGTACCTATTTTACAACTCAACAGACAAAAGGCAGGAAGTAAATAGGACTTCAAAAAAGCAACCGAAGAGGCTCAGCCTATGTCCTCAGCATGATGTCAAGCCCTAGTCAGAAAAATCAAACAATCAAGAATTTATTCGCCTGAGCCAGCCTTGAAATTCCTAAGTAACTCTTATCTGAAGGAGACAAAAAGAAGAGCTTTTAAAATGCATTACCACTGATGGCATGGTATTCTTGCTGCCAGGTGGAATAAGCACACGGAGGTCTGGTTTACGGTTGTTCATTCCCAAATTCATCGGAGGCGGAGATTTTGCTTGCATATTCTTGTTCAAGTTGCCAGGTGAGACCAGCAGACCTGGTGAGTTGCGGGGGTTGCCATATCCATTTCCTATTAAGGTAAAAAAAGAGGAAAAAAAAAGGAGAGAAGTTTGATAAAGTCCACTGTATTTTTTAAGCCCTTCTAAAGCTGTGAAATACAAAACTCATGGTAAATATCTATGTCATGTATCTTTATAGGAAAACACAACATGTGCCATATTTGGAACAACTCTTCAAATGCTTTCTCTCATGGCTGCTGATGTCTCGGTGTTGGAATTAACTCAATGATACAACTCTGTTTACAGGACTGTGGCATATAGCACAATATACTGTGCCCTTGTAGCACATCTGGTGTTTGCCTTACCAGAACCAGGAAGGTCAGATAATTTAAGGGCATAAAAACAGTCAAAGCTATTCCATGTTTTCTTGACAACTACAGAAGATTATGCCTTTCCTGACTCAGCCCTTTGCAGGTCATGATTTTGTTTTGCTTTTAAACAAAGGATGAGTATAGCAAAGCTATAATTTCCTCAAAAGGCGGGGGGAGGACCAGGAGGATTTGTAAATGCTTTTGGCTCTTTTTCACTACACTTTTTGGACATGGTTCTGTCAACACTAAAGTCTATGGGAGCAAGATCATAACCTTATTTGGAAAACACCACCATATCTTTTATCTTAATCTCTCTTCTGCAGGCCCCAGGAACAATTCTGACAAGCAAATGCTTCCTTTGCCTTTTTTAGGAAAGGGTTTTCTTCTCTCACCACATCATACTGACAACTATGTGTCCATAAGATTACTGACCTAACATACCACTAAATTGAGACTTTTCTATTTAATTCACCTGATTTCACATCTTACCCACATAAAATCTAGGGAAAAAGATGACTTTTTAGTGTAACCTTGAAATTCTGTCTACACAATGTCAAGAGACGTACAGAAACTGCCCAGTCATAGAGAGGGAATAGCATGAAAATTAGTATGGAAAGAGAAAACCTTCTCAGGTTTCAAATACCAAAGAAACAAACACTAGGGAAGACTTTCTGTTCTGTGCTCAGCCTTTGTTCACAAGCTGCAACACACAGCCTAGAATTTGTGTGAGAAGATGAGATAGTGAGTGTCGCAGAGCCCTCTGGGTCAGAAACCTTGGACCTTCAAATTTTCTTTGTAGTCCCAAAGTCAGTGAAGAATACAGTATCTCACTTCCCCCCCACACTACCCACAGATGTGAAATTGGGTTTATAGCCCTAAAGAACATAACTGGATTATGGAACTAAATTTGATAATGTCTATGAGGTGGGCATAAAAATGACAGTACATGACAACAATTTGCTCCTCTGGTTAGGATAATGAAGCGTGTCCAAGCGTGACTAAGATTTTCATGTTTTTAATCCTCAAGCGCATCAGCTCCTTGTTATTTATCAAATGAGCAAATCCATGGAAATAGAATCTGTCAAAGGCTGTTAGATACAAGTACACCACTTTACGCTCTGGGAGACCCTGAACTGTGAACACCAGGATTAGGGCACAGGAAAATGATAACAAAACTGCGTGAATTCTGTATTTGTCAGGTACCCTTAGTAACTGGTCTAGCCTGGTCTGTTTTTTCTCATGCTTTTTATTATCATGATCTTCCAAGCCTTTGCAAAATGATGAAAACTTAAGAGGACTCAGATCACTTCCAATATGTGGTATGAAAATGACTTTGGAGACTTTGTACTAAAATATTTTTCATAGTTTATCTTGTTGTTTATTTCCTTAATAACATCATACAGTTAGTAAGTAAAATGGGTTATTGAATTGTATTTTAGACTTACCAAGCAAACTCAGCAGAATGATGTCAAAATTTTCCATTTTGTGTCAGTAGGCTTTTTTTTTCAAAATGAACAATTGTTCTCAATGTAGAATAGCTACCCATTATGCTCTAATTAATGCTATGTGTTACTACAGGCTGTGAAATTAGAAGGGGCATTTTGAACTTACAACAATATTTTCTGCCAGAAACCACACTGCATTTTTAAAAAGTTCATCTTGTACAAACTGAATACTGAAAATCAAAGCATGAAGTGATCAGCACCAGAAACAAGCAAAAGTAGGGTTTCTCTGGTGTCACTTTCATACAGGAGGTATTTTACCAGCAGGACATAAAATGCCTGTGAAATCTGTTGTATGACAAGGAATAGTTCAGAGAGTGACAATGAAACTGTTTGAAGCAGCAAGCAAGTTTTTTTCAGTTCTACAATATAGGACTTAAGATATGTAGCAAAACAGAATGTACTCTACATGTTTGTTTCTAGTCGTGATTTTTGGAAAACAAAGCACCTTACAAGAAAGAACTCCCATTTCCTACACAAGATTTACTTAATGTAATTTACTGTTAAACAATAAGGTAAAGAATGCTTCTATATAAAGCTTTATTCTTCAGAAACTTTCACCTGGCCTTTACCGATGTAAAATAGTTTGAACAGTGATTAGATTTCCTACATATACATTTTAAAAACATGAAATTATTTTTAAGAACTACTGCAATATTTTCTTTGCCAGCAGATTTCTGCTGTTCATGGCATATTATGCCAGCTAGCATTTTGGAGCCATATAATAACAGTTCCTCTCTCCAGTCACCAAATTGTTATTCTTTTGGTATAATGAGGATTCAGGAATGTAAGACTGTGGACCTTAAACCAATAATACAGAAACCTATCATTTGGAAACCAGGGTTGAATGCATGCATGTGGTTTACAGTTAAGAAGAGTCTGCATTTAAACCAGCTCCTTAAACTGTATCATTTTAACTCAAGGGGGCTGTGGCCTGCTCTGAGGCAGCTGTCCCACCTTCAGATAAATCCACCAAAGAGAATGGCCTCATTTACATTCACAGGCAAAACAAATGTATAAGAATTCTAATGTTCAAATTAAACCTTCCATCATGCTATACTTCAAAATTACACTCTGCCTGGACAATTATCAATTTAGATGTGACCAAATGCAGAACATCTCATTCCACTATCCACTTGAAAGCACAAAAATTATATGTCGTATATGGATGGATTTCCCGATTTGAGATCATAAGAAAATGAAAACCAGATGGATTTTAGAGCAAGTTTGCTTTACATGTTTATTTGGTTAAAAGCCATATTTTTGATGGAATAGAACATTTTTAAACATTACAAATATATTCTGTAATGCATAATGAAAATAAAAACAGTGGATGCACAAGTTTTAAAGGGCATATGTCAGAATTTGTAAATTTACAGTATTTTCAATTCAACAAGTTTTCAGAAAAAAATATTTTTCTTTGTATTGTTTGTTATACTGGCTTGTAGGAGTAAAAATACTTTATGCAGAAAAGAGCTTCTTTCTAGACAGAGCTGGTGGAGCAACACGTGTCATGAAATGCAGTGCCAGACTTTGTATTTAGACTAACAGCAGAATACAAGGACAAATGTTTTCTGAGCACAGAACACTCCTCTTGGGCATGCTCCCACATTTTGCATTTAGGCACAAGTGCCACTGACTTTAGAATGAATTCTGTCCAAGTACAAACTGCACGATTAGCCCAGTAATATCACTTTTCAAAAAACATGGAAAAGTTGTTTTTGTGCACTGATAGTTATTCAGTCACAAAGAATTATTAAAAAAATATCCAGTTAATAATGGAAAACTACAATATTAACGCTGTTACAAATTCATGCAATACCATCTTAAACAGTCACTTCCATATTTTAAGATTTTAAGGATATCAGAAGGGCACAAGTTTACTCAGGACAGAACAGAGAGGGGTTTACTTTTCTCCTTTCATCCTCTATTAGTAACACCTGTACCTTTTAAGGAGTTTTGGTCATTGGTGTTGCAGGGGTTGCAAAGTTGCTTCAATTCTTAATATTTTCAGAGTTAGGACAAGAATTTTATACTGAGCATTTAAGCCAGGAAACTTTCCACATGTTAAGGTAACACAAATGAGAAAAGAATACCTTTTTCCCTTATCTCTCAACATTCTTGAACATAATTTTAATAATTCAAAGTCTTTAAGTCCTGAAAAATTGGAAAATTTTAGTATTTTGATTTCTTGAACTTTTGCAACTGTCATGTTCCTACTTTGGTTTTTTTTTTTTTTGTTTGTAATTTCAAAGATATAGAGATATACCGAATGAAAAACCCTCTGTGGTAGTCTGAAGAGCTAGAGTGCGAGAATGAAGAACAAGACATACAGTTTATATGTCCTTTATTTGATCTTTCTTTTGTGTACTCTAGTGCTTTCAACTGAACATGTGGGTTGAGAATTTACAAGATCCTTAGGAACCTGGGATTAATTTTAATAGAAAATGATCTTTCAAATTCTTGAAGGAGTTTTAATAAATACTAATGCTCATCTGAAGTTTCCAATAAGTGTATGCTCTTGTGAAAACTTTCATATTTCTTCCAAGATGCATATGTACATTGGATTTCATGGAGGATTTCTGCTTCTTACATGGTTATATTAAATGCATATCCCATATATATGACATTTTGACTGATCACCAAACCTCTCAAAAAGAATGTTAAACATGGAATTAATCTATATAAACACAAGAGCAAACTCTTCTGCAAATTATCTCCAAAATATATGCATATATATGAAAGAATCAATAGAAAATTTGCTAAATTTGCACCCACTTTTGCACTCTTCACTTGGTTTATTTTCCTATTTTCTGGAGGAATGGTAATTGTCCTTAATACTAATTAAAAGGTAATAAAAGTTTCCTTTTCTCTTTTATATTTTATGTGTCTTTTTTTTTAATGCATACACACTGTTGAAACAGGCTATGGTTTATCACCCAAAATAAAAAGATACCAACAACAAAGAAGTCATGCTAGGAAGCTGTGCTGTTGTTCACCTAAAAATAATTTTAAAAGAGGTAATTGAAAGTTCTTACTCATATGTCACATGCTTGTCACATTTCACAGCACACAACTGTTACTAACTGCAAATGGGAGAAGAAAACCAATCTGCTGCTACCCTCATCCAGAGAAAAAGGAAATCTTCACTTTAAAATAGCTGCCCATTGCCACTACACTGAACTAATGGACCTTCTTTACTGAATTATAGGGAGACAGTTCAGACAGATGTGGTATAAAAATCCTAATGACTTTGTGTGGAAGAATTCTCAAACATCCTGTGGAAGTATCAGCTCCTTTTTTGAGGGGGCTGAAACAGGATGACAGTTCAGAGAACACAGAGACATTTGGGAGAATGGGAGGAGAATGAGAAGAGAACTTTCTCAACAACACTTAGTTAGTTTTAGAACTAACCACTTAGAAATAATGTAAATAAATGGTAGAGATTTCTACATCAATAGAAGTTTAAGCCATCTCTCTCTAACTCATCCATTCATGCCATGCAGGTTCTATAACTGTCAATGGGAACTTCTTGCTCTTTAAGTCTAAAGAGATGAAAAGGGCTCTGATGGCACTACAGTTGTCCTGGTTGGGAAATGAGATTGTATTTGGGAACCACTAAAATACTCCCAATACTGTAGGCAATTTAGGTGTACATGCCACCTGTACTGCACAAAGCTTAAGGTCACACTGTGCATTCCATTTAATTATTCTGGGTGAGTTCTCATTTTGGAAATCAGGCAAATCTCCAGTTCTTTCATTGCAGCAGAGGTAAACAGTCTCTTCAAATTTCCTTACAAAAACTGTGTGTATTATCTGCTTATGTTCGTAGTACATGATGAAGAAAGTTACTTCTCTGTTCCATGACTTACACGGCCAGGAGTTGACTTGATGATCCTTGTGGGTCACTTCCAACTCAGCTTATTCTGTGATTCTGTGCAATTATTCAGTTTTGCTTTGTCCTAAGTTCAAGTACTTAGGTTCAGATGCTATGTATTGTGACAGCATGTGTCTTGCATGCTGGAAGTCACCAATAGCCCTCTTGCCAGTGTAATGGTTTGCCTGACCAGACACCCATCCATAGGCTGACATCCTGGACCATCCCCATCCACATGGAGGGTCCTGATGCCTGGGTCTGGGTCTGTCGTGGCATTTGGGTCTGTCCTGTACTCTCACTGGACCTGCTCCTTGGCTGGGGCAGTGGGATGGGTCCTGGCTGCAAAGCCCCAGGAACCTCTGCTCTTCCAGGCTTACAGCTTCTTCCTGACCCCAGTGTGTCCTAGTGGCATGTTCCTCACGTAGGAATTAAAACCCAACTCGCCTCATCAACCTTCATATTGAGTACTGCCAGCTGTTTTACTGAACTGCTTATATGGATGAAGTTGTCAAAATTATTTCTAACCCATGGGCTAGGTCATATAAAAATCGGAACATCCTTACAATCTAGTGGGTGTGGAGTATTTGCTGGCGCACATATCTATCGCTGCAAAAGGGTGCATTTATCCCATAATGCAGCCTTCAGGACAGTGATGATGCTTCTCAGGCAGAGGTTCAAAGTAAAGAAGTGGCTCTTTGGTCACTTGATGATGCAAAACATAATGTAAAATAAATTTCTTAAAATGTAAGAACAAGCCATGAATTTAGGAGGCTAGAAATTTGAGATGATTTTCCAGCTGAATGGAGCAATAGATGAGCTTATTTAGATGTAGGATGAAAGACCATGAGAACGGAAACCTGACTTGTGCATCACACCCCATACAAACACTTCACTGCTGAGTCAAGTGCATGGCAAGCTAACCTGATCGTCAACACTGCAGTTATGTTTTACTGCTATAATAAGAGCTGTATTTAAATGTTTCTAAATTAGTACTTGCAGTTAGTGTTCTCCCACTTTAGGAGTTCACACCTTAATAAAATAAATGTAAAGGTGGCACCTGACCGTTTTGAATTAGCCTGTCACTACCCACACAAGCAACTGTGAGAAACCCTTCAAAACAATTCTTATTGCAATTATTCTTCCCAAGTGCTAGGCAGATATTTCAGCACATGGGCTCCCTCCTTGCAGCCTTTGGAATAGGGATGTATATCATAAGACAGTGAGTGCCTGTGGTAAGTTATACACTGAGAGAAGGGCGAATGTGCTTTCTTCTTCAAGGATGATTATCTTTATTCCTTTTTTTTTTTAACTCAGCAAAGAAACAGAGCAGTAGATGATCCAAGTCAAGGTCCTGCTTGTGTTTTTTCAATCTTGAACTACAATTACTATTGCCAGTATGCTTAGAATATAATGCCCAATCATAGCATCTTATTATCTGCTTTCATAATTCTTTAATGGCATCTCAATTCAGGGATCTCAGATCACACAGCTTTCATGCAGAAACACTAGCTTTCTGTTATCTTTACTTCTGATTGTATTGATTAATTTATTTCCATTTCCACTATTTTGTTCTAACACATTTATCAATAGCTATGCTCTTTTCCGAACCCATATATTTCACATTATCTTGTTTTGATTGAAGCTTCAGCTAATCAAAACAGTGACTAAGTTGCAATTATTGAGAAAAATTGCTTAATTATACAGTGGTCTTCATTTTTGTGCTTTATAAATATTACATGGCTGTAGTTTGAACACATGGGCACTGCACAAAGAGCAACAGGAATGTATTCTTGTCTCATAGTTTTGTAAGGTCCAAACAAAACGTCAGGGATCAGAGAGTCATGGCTCTTACCACGCTAAAAAGGTGTCATACCATGGTAAAACAGGTCTCCTGCCCTTACCACTAGTGTTGTACCTGCTACCATGAGGACCTGGCACAGTGCAACGTCCCTGACCTTGCATAGTGCTCCCTCCTCGCTCTCGCTTGACATTTGCAAATGTTAGTCCATGTTCTGCACAAAGAATGGTCTTCCACATTAAGGTGTAGTCTAACAGAAGAGGTCAGTGCCAAGCATTGAGGATGGTTATCTGAAACTTATCTTGTATCACAGCTTTTCCAAAAATCTTGTGGTTATTGGCATAGCCCCGATCTCTTAACACGTGAACAATTCATATGTGGCCTTCCCCTGAGGTATGAGATAACAACCTAACCTAAATATATTTTCAGGACTTAACGGTGCTCTTATAAGTATGCTAGCTGAAAAGATGCTCCATTCTAGTCCCATTTATGCAAAAAACAAACAGGTTCTTTTTATATATATATTTTTTTATGGGTTGTTTCAGCATTGCAATAATTGAGAAAAAAAAAAGCAACACCAGAACGTGACTTAAGTCAGAGAGAAAACAATATTGCTGAAAAATATACTGCTTTCTGGAGATATATAGGAGAAAAATACATGCCTGGGAAGAAGAGAGGACTTATCTCTTTTGACTGCCAGCAAGAGACTTTTGACAAATCACATCACACAATCACGGAATAGTTTGGATTGGAAAGAAATTTAAAGATACCCACTTCCAAACCCCCTGCTAAGTGCAGGGACACCTTTCACTAGAAGTTGCTCAAAACTCCATCCAACATGGCACTGAGCACTTTCAGGGATGAGGCATCCATATCTTCTCTGGGGACCCTGTGCCAAACCATCACAATCCTCAGTCAATAATTTCTTCTGAATACCTAATCTAAATCTGCCCTCCTTCAGTTTAAAGCCATGGCCCCTTTGTCAATCATCTGCTTTTAACAAATTATTTGCTGATGACAAATGATTTCCTTTTTGGGCTGTTTGAAATCATCATTTCGAGGAAACTGCTTTTTCAATGAAAAGTACTCCAAGACAAGAATAAACAGAATGCCTTATTTGAAAAGATCAGTAAATAACCCATCCCCGTCTCCCTTGGCTTCTATTACTGGGAGACTGTTCCAAATGTTAGCACAGGAAAAACTGCCTGTAAGAGATTTGGAAAACAAATGGAACTGTTTGATTCAATATCTTAATTGGTGAATCATGTCAAAAGTTAAAGTGCAGGGGTCATGTTAACTTAATACTGTCGGGAACTTCCATGTGGGGCTGCAGTCACAGCTTCAAGAGGTTACAAACATTTTTTGTTTTCTTTCTCACAGAAAAGTCATTACTGCAGTCCAGATCCAAGAGGCATCAGCTATTCCATTCAGGACTCAGGACAGGCATGAAATCCAGACATTTTCTAATTTGCAATGCCTTCTTCTATTTTCTGTATTTGAACAAGAATATGTATTGCAGTGCGCAACAGAAGACAGTGTTGTGTCTTAGTGAGCAAGAATGCACAGACAGGAAACAGTGAAATCCCTGTCTCATTTAAAGAAAGCATAAAATTCCCCCAGACTTCACTAGGAAAGGGATTTTACCTAAAAAAAATCCCAAGACTCAAATTAGTCTTGAGAAACATTTGAAACTTCTTGTAATAAAGGAAGTCAATCATGCCTGTCTTTAAAATCCCTCTTACAAAGAACCACTTCGTATAACTCACTTAATTGTTCATTACATGTGAACTACGGGCTTTCTCCTTTTCAAACCTTTCAAGCTGTCTTTTTATAAATACAAATATTGAGACACCATTATTAGAGAGCTGAAGAGACAGAGAATACCTAAATAAATTACTAAGTCAACACTTACACAACCAGTGGAAAACTAATAAAGGCCAAATTTTTACAGATTTTCACTGATGACTTCTGAGAACAGGCTTGCATGGATCTCTTCTTTGGTAAGAGGTCACATGTGTTAGCTGAACATAGAGACATCCAACCATTGCATATGACACCCACTGCAAGATTTTTTTTATTTTTATATGAACAGCAGCTTCTAGCCTTTCAGACTTATTCTCAAAGTTTCGCTGATGTGACTTTCATGTGTTATTTGTTACATGGAATTGGAGTTGGAAAAGCCTGTGTTGACTGCCTACATAGGTATGAAATTCAGTAGATAGACTATTTCCTTCATACTATGTGTTAGACCTGTCAAACAAGTTCTAGTGCTCTCCCTGCTTTAACAAAATCTCATACCTGTAGGTACTTCTCTTAAAACAATGAAGAAAAGAAAGTCCATCCATCTATCTATCTATCTATCTATCTATCTATCTATCTACCTATCTATCTATCTATCTATTTTTATATCTCTCTCTACATAGATATATCGCCTTCTTATATGGAGAAAACCTTGAAAGAAGATCATGTAAAGGCATAACACAACTGGAAAAGGAAAAACAGAGCTGTTATGTTTCTTATTTCTTATCCCCTCCATGGTTTTAAGTCAACCTGCCAATTTATGAATTCTTATTGTTTGGATTTGGCACTATCGCATCACAAACTCTGTCATGAATGACTGCATGTCTTTTGTTTCGTACTGTGGGATTCTTTGGACAGGAACTATTGTTTACTATGCTTCTGTACCACATTTTGCCCAATCTCTGGATCAGAAGAGTTATTGCACTCATCAAGTAATAAGAGACATGCAACAACTCATCACGCTCTTCCTGGCAAAACTAGTTTCTGTCTTACTAACAGGTTGCCCATGAACTGTGGTTTGAGAACTATTTCTCCAAGCTCGTTTGTATATTTAACACATTCCACACTTGTAGTCCAAGAATTACCTTCTCTTGACTATACCAAGTATGATTTCAGGGCAGAGTGAAGAATATTTCTGTAACATTTTAATTTCTTTTAAAAAATTAAATTCATTTGTTTATTTGTATTTATAGTTCCAAAAGTTTTTAATGCAGCTAGATGTCTTTGAAAACCTTGCTTATTTTTGGTACTGCTGGTCAGCTTAATTGGGCAGACTGCAGATCTTTTTACTAAACCACTCTTCTTTGAGGATATAACATCCAGATTGCCTCTACCCTGAGGGCATATAAATTAAAAACTGCTACTATTACACATATTCCCATGTGGCTTGAAATACTAGTAGAATATATAATACATTCACCCACAGTCAGTACATGACCCAGAAAAGAAAAAGGGAACGAAAGCACGAGAAAATTATGATACTGGCTGGCACTTCAGGACTTCAGCCTTCAGAAGATGAGAAGGCAATTGTTGGCCTGAATTAAAAGACCTTCACATATTCTACTATGTAAACAGGTAAACCTATCACTTAGCCTTCATATTAGTTATGGAGTAAACTAAAATGGATTTAGAGCATGCCTATTTGGGTCCCAAAAAAGTTCCTGCTCTGTCTTTCAATCAAAAGCCTCCCTTTTGAGAGAATAGTGCCAAAGACATTGTTGTATTTATAATTTAGCAATGATACTAAATGTGAAGTTCACTCCAATTTTGTTGGCAGCTGCTACTATCACATGATAGAAACTAGTCAATCAGTGCCTGGCCAGGAAAAATTTACTCCAACAAACCCGAGACAACCTTGGTTTAACTTAAAAATATCATAGATGGTAATTAGTTGTGTAATATAATAAAGTAGTAGTTAGCTTTTTAAGCTACTTTTTTTTTTT
>VXBT01001336.1:24351-48088 GCA_013400235.1 Oriolus oriolus
GTCTTAGGTTGACTCCCAAGGTAAATTGTGGATGGTTCCAGGGTTATTACTTGAAATAATCTAAACCAATGAAGTAACATACTTCTTAAAACACAGGCTTAAATAATCTTTTTCGATTTCTGATATTGTAGTTATAATGCGATTTATTTTACTGTAATTTATTGAAGTACTGCAGTAACTGAGGACTGGTGTTAGTAACAAAAAGTAGTTTCATTTTATTATAGAAGAAATGAAACTGTTTAGACTCTTATTCTTGGAGTATATTATTTCAAATATATGCTATTTTTGGACATTGTGGAAAAAAAAGCAAATTCAGAAGGCTCTAATTTAGCCAGAAATATGAACCCAAACATGATCATACTACCAGCTTCTCAGATGCCAAATAGAAGAAAACAGAGTTATTTGTTTCTTGTGAAAAATTATGAACAAAGAGAACTTTTGATGTTTATTCTTCTGCACCCTAAAGAAAGACGACTGTCCAAAACAGCGCCACTGTGGAATGATGCAACTAAGACAGAGGATTCACCCTTACAGTGACCTTTCCATCTTCCTTCAGCCCTTTATCAAATTCTTCCTATTGTTCTGCATTGAAGAGATTTAGGAAACAATTATTTAATGATGTTTAAAGCTCTTATTGCCCAATAAAGAACAAAGACTATTCCTGCAATTAAATATTTATGATGCATTTCTAGCAATGTCCCTCATATATATGCCCTTCAAATCAATTGCCTACTCCAAAGTTACATTGCTTGAGAGCTTAATGCAAATCCTGAATTTGTGAGTAAATAATCAAACCATTCTCTTCCTATGCTTATATATGTTTTTAATATATTTCCAAGAAAAAAAAATATTTAGAAAGAATGTAAAATTTCAACGGGTGAAGTGATATACAGATGTTATTAAGCACAAGGATTATTATGAGAAATGCACATGCAGATGAATTTTAATTTTATTAAAACAGTAATGCTCCTGATTTAAAAGAAAACACTGCCTTTACTAATTGCTTTTCAGCGCCTGTTTAAAGGAACGGCAGACCACTAGCAAGGTGATGATATTTCTAAATGAGCCAGGAGAGGGAGCCCCTTAACAGGGCGATCAATTCCTACGCCAGTCTATCAGCCTCTGTTCCTGAAGTTCTGCTCAAGCTTAAAAGTAAGATGAAACGTGAACACTGCAAAATGAATCTTTCTTTAGCTCTGTTTCGCAGGTTAACAAGAGATAATGAACAAAACTATAATTTTCTGTCATGCTTTCTATTTTTTTTTTTTTTGAGAACAATGGAGACTGATAGTGAAGTTTCCATGGTCTGCCTCCCCTACTCCAAAAATTACTACAAAAAGACCCCTCAAAGCTTTAGCATGTCTTTAAAGTGCCTTTCTGGTACAGTGCCGTGCAGCTCTAATTGTACTGTGAATGCATCACACAAACATCTGAGACTCATCTATGTGTGAAGATAAAAGGGGAGGGGAGGTCCCTAATTCAGGCTGAGGATAGACAAAGGAGAAAAAATCCAAACCATTATATCCAAAATTTCTTTATGAGTAATTTTAAGAGACGATATTGGAATTGCCATTTATATCAGCCTTGGTTTATAGGGCACAAAATGGATCTTCCAGCTATTTTTCCATACAATTCTCTCTGAGAGCAGTTACCCAGCAAAATACCATGTTTTACCACTCAGCTTGTTTTCTGTGAACATATGTGTTTACTTCTCAAACTGCAAAATTAATTTTGCCATTGCCTTTTGTAATCCGTATTTGTCATAATGCAACATTGCTGATACTGCTTACAAACCACTGAGTTGACTGAGCAAATTGCTTCGATAACACAGACCTTAGCAAGTACAGTTCTCATTAGTTCTAAGGGAGCAAGAGTAAATGGCTAATCTTTTTTTCTGCCTAGGTATTTTGAAATTCCTTTACCTGTTGCATATCAAAGCAGTTAAGCAAACACATATAACTAAACTTAAGTTAATTACTGATTATTTAAGTAAATGCTAAGAGATTTTGCTGACTAGCAATGGTCTTAGAGCAGAAGTTTGAAACATAATCTTCAAATAGTACACTGAAGTCCAATGAGCAACTCAATACTGAAATCTTTATTCAAGCTTAAATTCATAAAATTAAACCCCAATTCCACTAAAGTCAAGGGCAAACCTTCCCAGGATGCAAAAAGGATCAGGGTTTCTGACACTGACTCCACTAGGAGTTTTCCTTGAACAAGGCAAAGCAATGTACCGTAAATTTTTTATGGAAAGGCTAATGTGAAGGAAACCAGACATCTGTTTCTGTGGAATTTGTTGAGGTGCAAGATTTTTGACGCTGTTGGAAAACAAGCCTCCTTCTACTAACAAGAGAGGCACAAATATCAATGAACTCTCCACAACCCAACTGAGGGAATTAAACAAATGCCGATCAATTTTTAATATCCAATAGCTATTTTAGAACAAAGCTTTTGAAGTAAGTCCTTTATTTACTTGGAAAAGTAAATATAAAGTCTCTTCTCTTTACCTGCACTGGTGCCTGCACCGGTTGTGAGGTCCCCACCCATCAGGCCACCTAGGGGGTTGAAATGAAATGCTGTAAGTGAGCATAAAGAATTACAACATTCAAACATTCAAAGTATTTTCTCTACCTTCAATCAGCCTTCTGCAGTACCCACCATTTCTTTCCTCTGACTTCAACAGGCAGCTGAATCAGACCCATAATTATAATATCATAATGTTTAATGTTACCTGTATGAGAAACTTGCCTTTCAAGGACAAATAAAATATGGAGTACCCATAATTTCCTTATTTTAGTTTCATACTTCCACAGCATATGAAAAATTATGTTTGAAAGTTATGTATAGCAGTCCTTCATTTGAAAACTATCTTTAGTTGAATGCTAGTCAGAAAAGCAAACGATTGGGAGGAAGACACTGAAGGTTCCTGGAGAAGAATGTAACTCAGAAGGTATATATATTTACATAGTTTTAATTTCCTCAGCCTTTCACAGACATTCACACTAAGGATTTTTAAAACTTCTCTTTGCACTTGGAGACCTCAAATGATTCTTTGAAGCTGGTATACTTGAGGATCTTCATGTTGCTGGAGCCAGACAGGTTGAAACAACCTAATCCCCACTTATCCTATTCAGAGATGAGCCTTCATCATCACCAGAACAAAGCACAACCCCTTGCTCTGTAAGGCACTGAAGTACAAAGGTCAACTAACATTAACCCAACAAGGAACTTGTGAATGAATCAATAAAAATAAATTCTGCATTTAGCCTGTAGACTGATTATTTAAGTAATGAGTGCTCTAATTTACTTACTTCAATTTATTTGCATTGGCTACATTTTCTACCCAGATTTATGGTATAGTGAGTTCTTGCAAGAATTACATAGATAAGCTGCCTTTTTATGAAAGAACATGTTGTCTGCCCTTTTACCCTTTATTGACTCCATTGATTTCCTTCAATCTTAGTCAATATTCAACTTTTTTTTTTCCTCTCCTCTTCTCTCCTCTTCTCTTCTCTCTTCTCTCTTCTCTTCTCTTCTCTTCTCTTCTCTTCTCTTCTCTTCTCTTCTCTTCTCTTCTCTTCTCTTCTCTTCTCTTCTCGCTTTTGATTTTTCAATACAGCAATTTTGGACAAACTGTTATGACTATTAAAAACAGAGTTCTTGTTTCTTGGAGTACAGTTTAAAGTGACCCAAGGCATGCAAGCAGCTGGTAGTGGAGGATTTGAAGGGATGGGATTGAACAGAGCCTACCTGTGTTACCTGCACTTGGAGGCCGATGTGTCACACCAGGAGACATACTATTCCTTTGCAAAGAAGGATGAGCCAGTGGCAAAAGGCTGGGGTTCCCCAGTGAGCTGACTGGGTTACTGTATACCAAACTGTTGTGGTTGGACACTGGGATAGAAACTGGCATCTCAAAGTTTGGTGGTGGAACAGCCTGTACAAGCAAAAAGGAAAACAAAGAAGAGGATAGTACAAAAATGCAACAGCCTTCAAGTACAGTTACTCTATATTTAGTTCAAATATTTTGTACTTGGTGGTTAAAATATTTATGCTTGTCCCTTTCCCCCAAGACTCAAGAGAGGAGTTTCAAAAGAGTTACTAAGGCTTTTAAATATGATTTTTCAAATCATGATTCTATCTTCCTTTAATGCAGCTTGCACATTTACTTTTTAAGAAGTAGAAAGATTTTCTTCTTTTTTTCAATTTTTTTCTTGTTTAAAACAAATGTCTGCCTAATGCAACTTAATTTTCTATTTCTTTCTTTCTGTGAAGTCATAATTGTTCACTTGTCATGCCTTAATCTAGAGTCATAGATGACTGTAAGATCGAGGGTACATGACAATGGTGACTTCATTGCATGGAAAAAAGTTAGAAGGGGCAGAATGCAAAAGGAAAGGCTTTAATTTCAGCTTGTGTTGCTTTAGCAACCAGAATTATCCCAAATCACATAAAAGACACCAACAGAGTAAACAGATTTTTCTGAGTTTCTATGTTAATTTGGAACAGCTTAAAAGAAGTAAAGTTCTCCTCAGGGACAGCTAACAAATACAATAAACTTAGATACACACTAGTCTTTGCAGGGTTATTTTGGGGTGGGGAAGTGGTGTTTAGTGATGGTGCCTTTTCAATATACTCTTTTCATACTTAAATTCAAGATCTTCTCCTGAACCACTTCCCTTTGCAAAAATGCTTTTCAAAAAAAATCCCCAAATAATGTAATACACTAACAGAGGGTGTGAGGAAATGCATATCTCATTATGCCCTTAAGAAGCTCAGTTCAGGTTTCCCTGGTTGGTTGTGAGTTTGCTGGTTGGCGTTTGCTCAGGTACCAGTTGCTTGAATTTCTATAAAAGTTATGACTACATTAGAAATCAGTATTTAATTTATTTGTTTTTAAAATTATTAAATTTTTGCCTTTTTGATCAGAAAAACCCTTAATTTGCAATTTAGAAATCTTATAAGCTCCAAGAGCTTAAACGCATCAAAAAATTCTTTAAAGTAGCCTGGTACTATATTCCAAGAGAGGAAATCACAGGCTTTAATTTTATTGTTGGCAGCTGATAGTATTGGTATGTCTTCAAGGACCTGGAGGGAATACATGGAGACCTGGACATATCATCTGCCTTGTGTATTACATTACTATCCATCAAATTACAGTTATCACTCAAGGTTGTTTTTTTTTCTTTCTTGGTCCTCTCTAGGGACAGAGAAAATTTTACTCTAAATACGGAGGACTTATTTTGCCTAACCACTGAAACATAGATCAAAATTTTCAGGGTTTGAGGTTAAGGATAATTTACACAAATGCCTTTGAATTATTTCAAAGTGTTAATTTGGCTCTGATACCCTCTCCGTAGCCTGTGGCCTGCTTTTTGCGAGAGATGGCTATAACAATGGTAGTTCAGTGGATGGACCTGCTGGCATTGCTCCCGAGCCTGGGGGCTGCACATGGTAATTTGCTTCCCTTTGCTGAGAAGCTGAAGCGCACTCCAAGGCCTGTATTTTTCATAGAGCTGATTGATTTAAGCAGAGCTAGGAAAGGAAGGTGAGGTGTTTCAGGAATCCCCATGTTCTACATCTAATCTACAGATGTAAGAATCTACATGTAATCTGCATCCTTATGATTGAGGTTTAGATCCCTTGGAAATAGGTTCATATAGTATAATCTGAAACATTTTATCAGCTTGAAGGTATGTTTTGAAGCAAGTCATTCTTTTTAGTGGCCACAGAAGGACCCAAAAGGTTCCCAAATCCCATGTCAGAAGCACATGACAGTTTGTGGAGCTCAAAGTCAGCTGCTGCTAATTCCTACCTTTTTAAAAGGTTTTAGCCAGTGAATTCACAGAAGGATGTGAATAGCTCTTCATGTTTCAGCCCCAGTTACAGCCTGATGTGAGACATGAATAAGCCAACATGGAGTTTCTGGTTATTGCAAAACTCAGGACTGTGATGGAGTTCTTTCCACCTGGTGGCTTTGAGCCCATGGTCCTGCCTGCTTGAGTGCCAGTCCATGTTGCATTTACTGTCACCCACAGGAGAGCACTTTGTAAAACATTTTCTTTACCCATGTCACAAAACCTATGAAGTCTGCCCTCTGAATATTGGTATAGACTATTATTGCCTCTATTTTCTTAACATCTTTCCCTAATCTAAATTTCTGTTATCTAACCTAAAACACTGGTACAAATGCAGAACTGAAGGTCTTGCCAGAATTCAACAAGCTCGTTTGCTTTTACCACTATGCTCTTCCTTCTATGTACAAACCAAACTGTTCAAGAGCTAGATTCTTCTTGCTGGAGGAAAAGGGAACCAGGTGTGCTTTAATACCTTATTATTTCTTTTTACTTTAAATTCTGTTAGTAATAAACTTCTTCATATTCTTTAAAGTTTTGACCCTGCTTTTTGCCCTTTGTTATCTCACAGAAGGTAAAAGATGTGAACAAAACCACTACACTTAATTGGTGTTTCCGCCCAGTTTTGAATTGAACCCGCTACACTTCTTTTTCTACATTAGTACAGCACAGAAGAGCTCCAGTATTGGCTGCTTTTGGGGTTGCCAGTCTCCCTAGCCATCTGAAATTGTTACTTAGCTTTAATGTTGCCATTTAAAAAATAGATTTTTAAAGTAGTTGAATTATTTATTTAATTTCTGTACTAATAGTCTAGTTTTCATCATCTTACCTACCCTCTGGATCTACTTACATGTGTTTACAGAGCACTTTACAGGCAATTTTATTACGGCAAAGTCAGTTTACTCTTTGCTCTTCAGCACAATATATACTATATCTGAAATACAGTAGCTTTTATTTCTTCTTCTCCACAGTCAAAAGATAGAGAAACTTGACTGGATAAACATCAGTATTAAACGCTACGTCTCAAGCTACAGTTTGCTCTGTTTGTCTGACTTTATTAATAAAGTCTTACAAATCCCTTACCAAGATCTGCAACCTCCTGCAGATTCCCTAGTCATTTCTGGTGGTAAGCCACGGGTCATATTGATTCCATCTCAGGCTGATGGACATTAAAGTTTCTGATGCACTTGTGTAATATCTATATTAGTAGGAACTACGGAGCAACTGAGGCCATCTGAGGCCACAGAGCAGTTCATGTCCATACCATTAAGCTTTCTCAACCTCAAAAAAATCATGACTGCATATAGATTGACAACTGAGAATTGTTCCTGACCTGGACTAACAACCAAACAAATCTAAGAAATTGTCTGTGAGAATGTTATTTGGCATCAAAAGGTGTCAAAAGCCTGCCAGAGACTGTTCAAAGGATTTAGCTCAGAGAGAAGCATACTTCCCGCTGCTTCAGTGTGTTTGCTTTTTTGGTTTTTTGCCACATTTTGCCTTTTTTTCCCCTCCCTTTTGTCTTTTCTCCCTTGGACACTACTACCAAAGAGGGCAGATGGCTCACAAGAGACGATACAGCCAGTGTACAGAACAGTGTCAGACGTGCACTCCACAAGCTGTGGTACGTGATGCAAAACAAAGTGTTGGACACTCAACTCCCTTGGAATTTAACGAACCAAACATTCTGTGTTAAATATTGGTTTTATCCCTCCCTTGTTCAACCAGGCCTTCATTTATTTAGAGACAGAGATACTTATAGCTCCCTTCTAGAGGGCTATTTCTGTCTCCTTTGCTTTCATCACTCTTATGAAAATTACGAATGAATGTCTAATTATTTTCAGATGGTTTAGAACAATATAAATACTTATCCCCAGAAAATTATCTGAGGAAACATTATTGGGCTTAGCTGTTAGGAGCAAAAGCCAATGTTGTTTTCATTTGGCAGCAGCTTTTTGATGTTACAAGACCAGGCACAGGCAATGCATTGTTTTATATATTCTGTAAGTAGTGATTTAGAGACTGGTTGACTTCAAGACTAATTTTGCTTTCTTCTCCCCAGTTTTCTTGGCTACCTTTGATGATCACAAGTAAATGAATATATCTTCCCTGACTTAGTCATTCTGATTTGTCCAGTTAAGCACATTACCGTATACAATATTTATATATAAAACCAGGTAGTAACAAATTTCCATTATGTACTAGTTGTGAGCTCTGTCTTGCCCATTACATCTTGGCTTATGCCAAGAGAAGGAGTTCTTGTTGCATTAGCAGAATATATCTACTGTTTCTTCCTCTTATGATTAGCAGCTTGATGGAGGACACAGACCCCGAGCTCTGCATGTGAAGTATTTAGAGAAGGGCTGCTCTGTCTCACATGAAAAAATGCTAACATTTGGCAGTTCCGTATCTCTGATGCATCTCTCAAGTAATTTCACAAAAAGATTAATACACTGCACCTTGCAACATCCCAAAAGATAGGAAGTTATATCCTAAATCACCAATTAATTGCTGAAGTAGGACTATATTTGAAGTCAAAAAGTTACATTTAATGAAAGCAGCCAGAGGGAAACTCCATTAATTTTGGGAAAAGAAAACTCATATACCATGCTCAGTTTAACTATGTTGTTTCCAAGTCTTATAAATTTCCTGAGTTTACAGAAAAGACAATTTCCCGAAATGCTTATCAAGGTAAAGAAAGTGATAGAACTCACTACTACAGGAATGAAGGTTTTTTCCAAGGTTTTTTTTTTACGCCTTAAGATTTCAGGTGATTATAACAAGTCCTGCTTTTTTAGGAAAGCAACAGGTAGCATGAGATAAACAGAGATTCTGAAAGGTCACCCCATGTACATTTTTAAGGCAGAAAAGTAGCTTGGTGAAAATTCTCTCAGTTTGATCTGAAAAAGCCAAAAGTCATCCTTGAAAGAGAAAAGGAATGGAAGAATGACAATTGGTGAGACTTTGATGTGAAAAAGGGTTAAGCATTCCGGCTTAATACAGTCTCCCTAAATGCTGCAGTCATCCTTTGTCAAACTGAGTTTTATCCTGAGAAACCAAATTCATAGTGACAGCTTTAGAGCTTTTTGTTCTGAGAAAAACAGCTTTCCAAAAGAAGCAAATAAAAAAGGAGGTAAAAAAATTGGGATATGTCTGTATTCCTCCCTGATGTTCTATATACATGTTTGGCATCCTTAACCAGCCCAATATTTCAAATATTACTTTATCAAATTTGGTGCCTTTCTGGTCTCTGAGAAAGTATTATTTAGTCTTCTTATTTTTTTCCAAAATATTTTTGGAATGATGTGAGAACTTCTTCAAATTTTAATTACCGTGAGTGAAAAATCCTTCTGCTGAGAATTAATGGAATGAACACTTAGAGTGATTGGGACAGAATCTGAGCCTCCTTAAGAAGTATCCCCATCTTAGGTGTCAGATTTTGACACCTAAGATTTATCTGCAACTGACTAACGCTACAGAAGACACTGCTCTTTCTGAGTATCCAGACAATGTTTTTGGTAGATAACCATGCTTTGCATGGGAATGACAAATGAACACATACAAATCACCTCTTGTCTTTTAGAACTAAGCAGTTACCTATGCAAATGCAAATATTTGAGTAAATATTTGGTTTCCTACTTTGTCTTCCACAGACAATTGGAAGATCAACCAAATACAACCTCCAAACCTCCATATTCTTTTTGCTGACTTTATAAATGTAATATCAAACATAATGACAAAGTATTCATCCTTTGTATGTCTTGTGCAAACCAAACAGCACATGCAGAGTTATTTCTCTTAGATATCTGGCAAGGCATATGACTGATTGTTAGAAATTTTGACTTGGTTAAAACAAAATTTAGCTCATGTTAAAGCAGTTGGCTATTAAAGAAATGCTGATGAGGTCAAAGCAAATTCTCTGATAAAGCTGTAAAATCACCTCAACACACAAACATGTCTGAATCCTGCCATTAGGCTCTCATGCAGTCTGTTTCTCTGCAGTGAGCAAGTAGCTGTAACCCTTCAGTGCTGCAACTGAGTTTAGCAGAGACAACTGAGAACTGAAGTTACACACACAAACCACACTAATTACTATATATAAAGGAATTTCAGTTCTACATTGTTTTTTCTATATCACCACAGAAAGTATTGTGTGGATTTGTTAGCCTGTCCACAAAGAAAGATTTCCACTGTTATTTTTTAGGTATAATTTGTGCAAGTGGTGTGGTAAAACAGTTCTGTAAATCAAGTGAATACAGTTCATATATGTATATTTCACTTCCTTCTGTAGGTTTCACCTGTAATGGGCTTCTTCTGTGTGTCAGAGTTAGAGACTTGAAAGAAAAATATGCTGTGTGAAATTTTCTGACCACAGTGCTTAGTTATATATTTGGCTATTAAAGCCTCTTTCTAGTAGAAATTATTTCTATAAGAATCCAGAACTGAAAGGGTTATGGTTTGTTACTGCAGCAGTTACCAGCAGACAGCCACCTAACCTTTGGTACTTACAGGTATTTTATGGCTCTTGATCATATTATCAAATTCTTCATTAATTTTTTTATATTTTTCTTCAGTGCGTGGGGTGAGAGCATAAGAGGAGTCAGGATCAGGGCTTTCACAACCTTTGTTTTCTTTCTTGTGCAATGCCTGCCAGGTTCAGAGAAATATCAGAAAGTAAAAAAATTGAAAACGAGCTCCGAGTACTTACACATAATCTTTGCCTGCTGATCATTAGATCAATATCTTCATTAATTTTTCTGTACTTGTCCTCAGACTCAGGGCTGTGACCTACTGAATCGTCTGCATCAGGGTCTGGACTGTCACAGCCATTAAGTCCTTTCTTTCTCAATGTCTGAAATACATAATTTGGAAAGTTCAATCCTTGACACAGGCTGCAAGAAAGACTCAGCAGTGTTAAAGAAACACAAACTGCTCACCATAGAAAAGTTTTACACTATGCTTTAAGGAAAGAAAGTGACTGATGATCCACCAGACTGATGCTCTAGGTCTCCAGTTATGAGTGCCAAATGAGAACCATACAAAACCTCTTTCTTCTGAAGCTGGAACCAATCAATAAAGAATGAATCTGGCAATGAGCAAAGTGCCTATGCTAGTATCTCCCCCACCACATGATCCCCAAATCCCACAGCATTTAGGGTTTAAGCTAAACACACAGAATGCAATTTATTTCAACATAAACCAAACTTAATATATTTATCCATACTTTTTACAGTGGAATACACTGATGCTTTTCTTTTCTTTTACGAAAGATGCAGGAGGAGGAAATGAAAAAAGAATCAAATGTGCAACAAATTTAGGAATTTAGGAAATTTCTTCACAGAAGAAGAATAATTACCTAAATTGAATTCAAGGAATGACTTTAGCAATTTCATTCCTAAGCGTGTGCTTTTGATAGTACAAGCGGGAGGACAGAGTTGATAATATGGCTATGAAATAACAATGAAGAGCTTCTAGACATAGCGTTTACTTTTTATTGACTACACTTACAGTGCTACAAATGCACAGGGCTGAAGCTTAATGTACAGGAAAAAGCACTGCTAAAACAGATGCTTAGTGAAAAGTCAAAATGAAAGAATTTCAGGTTCAGCTACTCAAATACTCACAACCATGATTATCATCACTAAGACAGCAGAGTTGAAAAATCTTAAAAACAGAATGAAATCAGTAGCTTGAAATTCAGAATAGTTGTCTGGCTTCAAATAGGTTTTAACTGATCTACCTTTACAGAACACTAAAGAACAGCCACAGGCCATACTAAGGTAAAAGAATATGAGAAAAAAGTGTGGACTCCTCAAGTACAAGCAATAGTACATAAAGCCAATATGGTCACGATTTCTCATATTTAGCTTCAAGAATATCTCACTCAAAAACCCTTCAAAGTCCACTTGGCTGTCTACAAACTTTTTAAGTCAGTTTGCAGTCCATTCTGTGTTGAAACCTGGCTAAGCAGTATCAATTACAATGAAAATATCACATAACACCTAATGTGTGTTAATAAGTGGCTATGCGTGTGCTGTCTGTGTGGGATACTCTGGCTTCTTTTTGCCTTCTCAGAATGGTTGTGTATCATCTGAGCTTTTTGTTCCTTCAGGAACAGTACGTTTCATAATTATTTTCTTTAAGAAAATGTTCAGCTTACTACCGTTACTACCCTTATTATAATGTCATATCTTGTTCTTATACTATGGAAAAATCCCTGAACCCTCCATTTTCATCAGCTAAGCAAAGTGATGGTGATCTGCCCTAAGAGGTCTGAGCCTTCCAATCTCACATTGTAGACCTCTGAAACAGATTAGGCGTTTGTGGAAGGATGGCTCCTTTCTTTCCAAACTTCATATCTATAGAGACTTCAAGTCAATTCCATGAGCTACTTCTGACACACCAATAAAATTATAATCCATTGGAATAAAAATTTGAGATTCTAAAAAAATCTGAATGATTCCCTACACCTTTTTTCACTCTCTCTTCTCTCTCTCATCTTTTAAATGTTAATGTTCAGTTAGCAGAACAGACATAATCATGCACGATATCTACTGCCAGTACCTTGAAACAAGCCAATTAGAAAGAGGGTTTTGCAATCAGCTGCTGTTTAATAGATTTAATAGACACAACAAGATACAGTAAAAGCAAAATATCTCATTGTAATCTCAGCTAACATTCTTCTCTTCATATAAGGACAAAACAGTTGTCCTCTAATTCTGTTTCAATATTTAATCAAGCTGTCCAGACATGAAACCAAGATCAGCACACTTGGGACCACTTCCTGAGCTCATCTGATTCACTGATGGAGTCCTGCTGATTCCCATGGAGTCCCTGAGGAGTGAAGTGGATGTGAGCTGGACTAAAAAGCTTCCTCAACTCCAGGCTTTGAGATGACAGACAAAAAGCAGCATGAAAAGAGAAGAACAGGAGGAATGTTTGGTAGACTATTTGAATCTTTTCCCCTCCCATCATTCACAAATCCTTGTCTGCTGCATTCACAAGACTGTGTCTTGGTGAGGCAGATGCGTCTTGTCCTCAGTATAGTCACAGTGCCCTAAGAGCTCTGCAAATTTAGCACTCAGGTGACACAGTTGCTACTGTGGTTTGTAGAGTTTCAGGGATGCACTGCATCAGATGAAAGGACACACCTTTCAGATGCTCAGAAGAGGAANACATATGTCTTGCAACAGTCTCCAAAGAGACTGGATTCCCTCCCATGTTTTTATTACATTATTTTCATACCTTCAGAAAGCAGGTTGCTTGCCACACCAGGCAGAGAAAAAGCCACCTCTATTTTCACCAGAAAAGCCAAGAACCAAATTTAATAACATTGTGTTGATATTCTACCCAAAATTAACTTCAGCCCTAAAGAGTAGAGGCAAATCTTTCCCTTGCAAAAAACATCAGTCTAGTGTGTTCGGCTGGTACCTTGGCTGATGGTGCAAATCAAGCTCAGTAATGCAGATCACCACACCTCAAAAAAAAAAAAAAATCAAACAAAAAAACAAAAAAACAAACACAAACCCCCAACCACCACCTACAGAACACCACACAAATCCCAAACAAATACAAGAACATATTTCAATGAGATGGCTTAAGTGTAGGCAACAGGAATTTCCACGTGTATACTGGACTCAGAGGCACAGCTCCTAGCTCTGTGAGTGCTGGAACTAATGCCTTGTTCCCTGTGAATTGCATTTTGGGGTAAAGTGCAATATGCAGAGAAGATCTCCTGCGGCAGGGTCTCTGGGGATTTCTGTTCTCAGTACCCATCCTTCTGGCTGATCCTTTGCTCCTTCTGTCTGTCAGGACTCAGGCTGCAATGATGCCTTCAGCTGGGAGTCTTTCTGGGAATAATTTCTGGTTCTCTTTTTTGCACAAGAACATATAATTTTCATGAAACTTGTTGGAATTTCACTGTCTTTGAGACCCCTCCCTTTGCACTAGATTTGCTTGGCACTGAATAAAAACTGAAGTTGTAAAGGAAAAGACAGAAAAACAGATTGATAGATTACACAGGGACCGGAATACACACGCTCACATCACAGTCCTCCTCTGGAGAGGAGACCAGGCTGGAAGTGACATAATTAACTCTGCACTAAGGTAATGAGTTGTATCCAGGACAGAAATAATGAACCTTAACATTTTAGTATTATCTCTGGCTTCTCAACATGCAGGCTACAGTTTTCCCTATCTTATTACCTTATTTGTTATTTTACTCTCCTTCACATCATTAACTACAACGTTAAACCTCTCATTTTTGCCTTCATTTTTTTCCATTATTGGTGTGCTTCAACACAACACATGTTCGTACAGCACAAGTAAAAGTGGCGTTGACCAGTATCAAACTGATTAATCCTTTTCCACAAGCTCTCCGGACTTTGTGTCAAGTTTTCCTCTTCTCTATTTTGCATCACCTCTTGAAAGCAGAGGCTGGTTCTGGAGTCTTTGACCCAGTCTTCCAGTGATTTAGAAACAATTTTTCTTATTATGTTAAGCTGTCATAGCCTTTTGCAAACCCTGGAAAATAGCCAGACCTATCACATCCTCCTGGAGATTAGCTAGTTTCCAAAGATTTAATGACTATTCAGGGAATTTTTAAAAGGATAAAATAACACAATTGTACAGCGCATTACATTCTAGAGAAGCCCAAGCCAGATTTCAGTTATTTTTAAAGAAAATAAGCCATTTTTCAACTACGGAAGCTCCGCTTCTTCCAAGCAATTAAACAAGTAATTATATTGGACTCCAATAACCTAAAATCAGCCAAGGCATATGAAAAACAAAATGGTTAAAGGAAAACAACCTTTGGCTGAAATCTCCTGTGCCAGCAATTAGTCTAAATCCTACTCTGAAAATCTCAGAGGAGAAGTGATAACTTAGTGACATGCTGACAGCTGTAAAATGATGTATAAACAACTATTTGCTTTCATTTAATGCAAAAATTTTCATCATTATGGAGGCTCAAAAGAAAATATGGCAGTAACACCTAGGTCTGATTTTATCAAGGCCTTGAAAATCATTGTAATGTTGAAGGCTTTTGAGGAGGAAAAGCCTTCCATTTTCCTAATTTAGTCTCTGCAGTTTTTAGTCTTCTGCAGTTTTTATCCTCTGGGGTTTTGTTTTGTTTTGTTTTGTTTTTGTTTTTTTGTTTTTTTAGCATTTCTTTAACAGAATGAGTGGTGAAGGTTAGAAATTATTTAATTTTTTTCCATCTTATTATTTAGTTTGTTCATCTGCCTTTGTAATAGGTTTATCTGCTGTGGAACTGCTTCTCATAGCACTCCAGGGCTTGGAAATGCTCACAGTATAGCTGCCAAACTAAAAAGACTAGGTCAGTTGATGAGGTTCCCAAAAGGTTCAGACCAACCCAGTATGTTCCTTTCTGATATCCTTTGCAACAAGGACCTAACAAGGTTAGGTTAATCACTATCTTCATTTGTGTAATAAAAAGTGTGATCTCACTGGGTCTTAATCTGTAATCAAACTTCACAGTATGGAAAAATTCAGAATTACCTACCTACTTCTACAAATTCCCATATCTTTTATGTTGTCTAGAAGCCACCACAATGATCTTTAACAGACAGACCCACTAGTGACAATCCACAGACTTGCAATTTTGTAAATTGTATTCACTGTCAGAAAAAAACCTTCAAGTGCCCTCCATTTTTACTATCACTTTCTTTCCTGTATCTGGATGGGATAAATCTTTTAGCCACAAATTAAAATGGTTTTGTCTCTCTTCTTTCCACTGTGCTACATATCTACATGGTAAAGCACACAATAGTCAATTTCAAAAGAATTATATGCTATTGTGTTCACCTGCTTTGTCATTTATAATCATTCTATGATTCCAAAGAACCTAGCCAAATTTATGGACGTCCCCCAAAAGAGCAGTAAATATTTAGACATGGGCATGATCCATTTAATCATCAGTTTGCTCGCTGTGCAACAGAAATATTAAAGTTAGAAAGTGTTGAGTGAAGAAAACCTCCACTCTCTTCTCAGCTATATAGTGATGAAATTTTATGATGAAATTGCACGATACAATGTATGGTGCAATCAAGTAATGAAAGGGTCTACTGAAATGAAAAACACAGAGGAAGAGATAGGTTGCTATGGGAACCAACCATCTGAAATTCCTAACTTATGTGTAACTAAAGTCTGAAATTTTGTGTTCCATTAACCTAGAGTTCTTAAATTTTTACACTTAACAACGCACATAAACTAGTATGCTGGTACTGATGTACTTTACTTGTATATTTAGAAGAATCACATAAAACATTATTACACTTACATTATCTAACAAACTCCACACACACAAAAATGTAGACCAGTAACACAGAAAAATGGAGCATTTCTTACCTCTTTTCCAAAAATCATAAAATGTTTCTGTAGTTTGTACTCCTTTCGAAACAAGCTACAGAACTTATATAAAGCTGAACTTCTATAGCCCCATGCTAATCTTTTTGTTACTACTTTATTTTTACCGGTTTCAAAGAAAAAAAATTCCATTGTCTGGCACTATACATCTGTCTTCCTCTATATTCATCTAAATGAATACACATAAGTGTGCTTTACACAAAAATACACCAGACCCTCTGCTTGGATTTGCTTTTTATTTTCGCATGCCAAGTGATTATTCTCTCGTCCTTCAAGTACTTTCTCTAATCACACCTCTCGTGAAACCAAACAGCACCGACACCCTTTGCCAGTAACACCTGCTTCTCTCTGCTTACAGATGATCAGCCAGTGGACTGACAGTATTAGTACACGTGTACTGCAAGCTCATCAGGGCATAAGATCTCCACCTGACTAAAGAGTTCAGTCTATCCTCTTCCACTCACACTGCTATTGTTTGCCAAGGCATCTCTACAATATTTTGCAGTGCTGGTACAAACAAAATCTTTTTATTTAAAAAGGGCACTGGGATAGTGGGATTTTTGCTTCTTTGTTACCTATAGCTCTGCTACCTAACTTGGGTATGGGGGAGCTTTGGAAAGCAGTGCACCTGGTGCAGCCCCAGAACACCCAGGACTTGTCTGTTTGTGCTGACCTTGCAGCCTGGAGCAGACTGGTCAGCACCACCACATCTCCTGGTGCCTCTCTGAAGTGCCTGTCCTGAGTCTGTAGGAGAGAACACACCTTGCTGTGCTGCTGTGCCTACATCTCCCCTTTGGAAGGATGGTGAGGCTGGAGATGGGAACATGGCAGAGGTTTGTGTGCTCTCTAAAAGAGATCATACAAAATCCCTCTCTTTAATGTTCAATCTTGTCAAATTGCTAGTGCTTTTCTGTTTAGTACTGACTTAAATTACACTGGGCAACTTTGGCTTTTTAAGTATAAGAAACATACGTCAGATTCGGAGATCTCACAGCAGCTAAACTAAGCCACATATCTTTTGGGATTTTCTCTGAAAGAAACAAAAGCAAATCACATGAGGACTCCAGCATTAAAGCTTTATATTACAATTTCTGCTAGTGCATGATCACTTGATCTGTTCAGCCTGGAGAAGCAGAGACTGAGGGGAGACTTCCTTGCAGTCTACAACTTCTTCATGAGGGGAAGAGAAGGGGCAGGCACTGATCTCTTCTCTGTGGTGCCCAGTGACAGGAGTTGAGTAACTGCCCTGAAGTTGTGCCATGGGAGGCTTAGTTTGGATATCAGAAAAAGGTGCTTCACCCAGAGGGTGGCTGTGCACTGGAACAGACTCCTCAGGCAAGCAGTCACAGCACCAAGCCTGACAGAGTTCATGAAGTACTTGGACAATATTCTTGGGTACATGGTATGACTCTTGGGTCTGTGATGTGCAGGACCAGCAGTTGAACCTGATGACCCTTGTGGATCCCTTTCAACTCAGATTATTCCGTGATTCTTTGTAAACTTACACCCCCCTATATTCACAATTATTTCATGGGTCACGCAAAAGACTTCTGCCAATCACTTGTAAACTCTTTTCAAAAGAATTTAGATCTGAATAATTCCTGAGGTTCTAATTAAGGATATTTTCTCATCCTTCAGGCTTATTCCTATCTATCATCATGGTGCAAAACCCACAAATCCCCCATGGCAGCTGACTTAGGATTCCTACGCCAGCAGTCAATGGAATGGATCCTATTTCCCGGGCTCTAAAAGAGGAGATGGCAGCAGCACCCACTGATCCCAGCCACCCAGGAATTGACGAGGGGAGAGGAGCATCAAGTGACCGATGGTGCTGGCTGGCATGATGTGTCTGCAGCCAGCAGGGAGCGGGTCCCCAGCAATGTCATGCATCCCTGCCATCTGCACCTGTCAGTGCCAGCAACTGCTGCCCCGTGGCCATAGATGGCTGTTCCCAGGGCCGCGGTGCTGATTGGGGACACTCTGCTCCTGGCTGCTTGAGATTTTGTCTTTTCTTCACCTATGCTGCTGTCAGAATTCTCAGCTCTTACATGGTCACAGCTACGGAAGGGCAGCATTTGCTCCTTACAAATATATACACACAGATATGTGTATGTATATCTATAAATTTTTATATATATATATATAAAAAAAATATATGCATGCATACCCTCTACTAAATCACATCTCAGCACCTTTTTGTTTAAATCTAGATGGACTTTTTAGAAGTGTTCACACTTGTATGACCAGCTTCCTTTTGCTCTGATGCAGTATAATACTGCCTTAATACTGCTGGTGTGCTGCATTAGTGGAGTTTAAAAAAGGGGTATGTTTCTTCAGACAAGACTAGCATTTTCTAAATAATGAATTCCCATGTGAGATTAACTGGAGGTGTTAAGATTAGGGACATAAATGTCATGCTGACCTAGTTGTGATTACAGCTTCTGATGCAATCCCCTCTACAAATATCTGAGGTTTAAAAAGAAAAAAAACCCCAGCTTTCAGTGAACAGAATTCCTGATAAATGTTAGTAACAATTCACTGTAAAATGCACTCTTCACACCCAAAGACTGTATTCAAATGAGACTTTTGTGCAGATGTTTTTTAAACCTGTATTTGAAAAGAAACTCAGCTTCTGCTCCGATGTATTAAAAACACCCAACAACAGTCCAGAGACTGGCCATCAGTGTGTTATGCACAAAATTAGCAGATTATTTACCTTAGATCAGAGGTATTCTCAGGATATTTTTGTTTTAGTGATGGAATACTTATGAGTGCCTTTTGAGTACCCTAGTGTTTCTAATTCCTTACTGAGGGCTCAAAGGCCCAGGCACTTCTTTTGAATTATGAAAACACAAAAGATGTAGGTAAAGGTAAAAACCATGAGGTCACTCTCCTGTATTTCCCAACATTCTTTCTGCATGCTGTCTGCCCATGACTGTATGCTTTCTGCAGAATGAAGGCTAACACCACAGCCTAGTGGCAAATATCTCATTTTGCATCCCCTGTCTTTTTACAGAAAATAGACTCCCACTATTTTTTGAGATACAATGTTTGCAGAACAACTAACTCCACGAAGAAAAAGCTTCTATATTTTAGCTGCTTCAACTAGTTCACTGGCAGGAGCACCACCATTCCATAGCCAGACCTGGAAGCCAAGGGGTGCAAAGATAACCTAAAGCCTGAATAGTTGCATCCCTGACTTACCTTTTTCCCCCGGCCACAGCAAAATATCAGTCCACTATATATCTGACTGATTTTTTGAACCCGTTGAAATGTACAAATTATTTAAATGGCCAGGTTTTCTCTAAGCTTTATTGAACATCTTTGAAAGAGAACAAGATATTGGTGAGACATAGCATATTTGATTTGTACTAGGTTTTGCTGTCAGACACAGAAAGTGTATGAATGGAAAAATAAACTTTGCAGTAGTGCAGAAAAATTATTTCAGTTTCTTTAGGGAATATGAAGCCCCTTAAAAACAAACACTGCAATCATCAACAGGTTGTTATTTCACTCTTTCTTTTTATGTTCGTCTATCTATAATCCTCCTCTGGCTCCAGCCCTTCCAGATGGAGCCCCATCCTCAACATTTTCATTTGTGTCTAATTTAGTCAGACATATACACAAATATAAGGCTGAAGTCAGATCTCACTTACTCTAGTGCAAATTTATAGCTGGATTTGGAACAGCTGTAAAGATACCAGTCAAGATATTCTAGGTGTACAGTGGTGTTACCAAGTCTGTTACATCATTGTTGCTAGCTCTTGAAATATAGAGTATTTGAAATATGCAGGGCTTAATATAAATGACTGCAGAAAAAAATTAACTATTTCAAAGGCAGATGGTGTTTTTCCATTATATAAGTGGGAACCTTTAATACTAAATGACACATTCAAAATACTTAATGACACATTCGAAATACTTCAGAAAAGTGAAATAGAGAACTTGAGAAATGTGACATACAGAAGAACACATACATTTTAAAGAATCTTTTGTCACAAAAGCCTGTTATGAGAAAGAATGACAGCTGATAGGAATTATTCTTTGCATATATTTTGAGCATTATTTATGTTCTAAAAGGTCCATAAGAGATTCTGAAATTATATCTTTAGGGACTGCTTCATACATTATTAAAATGCAACCATCCTGGGGAGAATATATCGCCAACCTGTGTAGCTTTGCTAGCCACTGAAGTTTTCAGGAGCAGAAATGATAGGTCCCTCGGACAAATAAAAGTGTAACATGTATATACATTACTTTGGATGCAATTTTTCCTAGACTATGAGGCAAACACCTTCACCCTCAACCACGGGGCCAGGTTGACCGCAACATTTTGCTTTTCTGTTTCATCTGAAACAGAACACTTCCAGCAGCACTAAACTCTGCAGTACTGACTCAGCAGTGAAAATGCCACCCAGTGAGACAAGAACACCACTTCCTTCAGCACCTGGGTTTTCTTTGGAGGTCTTCCAAAAAATCTTGAATGTATCAGTGTTCTGAACAGGTTTGTTTTCCTCTCAGAATTTGAACATTTATTTTATAGCAGATCAAATGACAGGGTACTACAAAAAAAAAAAGTACCAGTATGACAATGAGCAAATGTTGCTGAATAGCAGCTCCTTCTATAGGAGAAAAAAGGTTTCCTTTTATTTTCATAGTACTATAATTGCTTATCCATTGGTAAAAATGCCCAAGCCAATATATTTTTTGAAAATGGTGAACTACAGTAGAGGCTAGATCCTTGAAACTCTAGCCTCCTGTTTCTTTGCAGCATGGAAGCCTTAAATAGCACAAAGCAACAACCATCAACTGAATGTTCTGCTGAGAGGGCTGTCACCAAGGAGAAAGAGAAGGAAGGCTCTTCACTAAGTTTAGAGAAAGCAAGTTGCAGTATTTGACAATCCAAATTGGCCCATGATTTTAACTATGAAAACAGATAACTCAAATGATGCAGAATTTCATATTTAAGATGGCTTTTTTCCTGCATGCAAGTTCTGTTATTTACCAGAAACATTCGTGCAAATTGTATCTATCTTTAAACAGTTGCTAAAATCTCTAGACTATGATATGCATCTGTCAGCTTATCAAAGTGTCATCTGCTAGAAACAAAGAACTGGATTTCGTCTTCCCTTGGAAAATCCTACAGGAGTGGTAAGATGCAGACAGAAACTTTACAAGCTGAAATTTACAGATAGATCAACTAAACACTAGCCAAAATGGGAGTGAGAAAGTGCAGTCAGGAGTATGGAGAAGCTCAGTGAAACTCCAGAACTGGATGATTATCTTCAAAAGCTGGTCCTTCAAAACAACTGTGTTCCTCAAGCATAACTTCTTTAAGTCATACTGCTCCTATCACTCTGCTCTTCCCTTGAGATGAGTAACTACTCTCAAAAGGAGACAATCAGAAATTACAAAGTTAGCAAAACGTTGTCAGATTCTGAAAAGCTTTTTGATAATTTCCATTCAAGGGTATTCTAAATTTCTATTATGACAAGCTGTGCCATCATAGAGGCAGAAGCCCCTTTACATAAGATTGTCCAAGAGTTATGCTGTTACTGCATAGCCCAAGAAGATGCAGTTTAACTCACTTCTCTTACTGACTTCCTGCATGGGCTTTGTTAATTCACTTTCCTGTAGTTATCTTTCTATAAAAAGCTTAATGATAGTAACCACCACCATAATTGGGGTGCTGTAAGAAGGAAAACCCAAGCAAGTGGTAACATACTCAGTCAAGAGTCTTAATTTGGCATAGAGAAACAGACCGACCCTCACATACATCTGCAAAACCTGTCTTTACATGCTGCCCTCTGAAGCTGTTAAACTAACATGATGGTCAGTTTCAGCGCTCTGCTTGGGAAAGAAAAAAGCATTAGAAACAGAGTAGCTTCTAGTTCTTATCAATGCTTGAGAAAGCAGGAATGTCAGAGGCAGACTCAAGATCTAGTCAGAAATTTTGGCCAGGACACAGTTCACAGAGGTACCAGAAAAAATCATGACTGAGAAGATAGAACAGAAAATAAAAGGGGGAAAAAACATCTTAATTAATGTCTTAATTAAAATATCTTAATCTAAATGTCTTGTTTGAAAAATCTGGGTTCTTCTGGAAGCAGCTAAAACATTTTAAATGTTAAGGTTTTTCATTGTAAAGCTGGATTTCTTTTTTTGGACAAAATGATAGCTTTGTAAGATGAATTGGTATATTAGCCTGGCAAAATCTTACTGTCTGAGATTTCAAAATCTTTAATCACACAGTATTTACAGAAAGAGATCCATGGGCTACAAAAGATGTCCCCACTTGGGTCCCCTAATTCCACAGGAGTGATGACTAAATGGAACAAGATTTCAGCCTACTTAATTTTTGTAAGACTTGGTAGAAATAGACCTGAAGGACACTGTGAATGTGGGCATAACAGATACAGCTTCACTTAGTGAAGAGTTAGGTGTGGGCTCTTGACCACTTCTGGTGCCTCTTGCTAGTGCAGCATAAATCACTGTACAAGGCTGCCTGCTCTGCTGCGGCATCAGAAACTACTCACCCCATGTCAGAGCCATGGAGGTGGAGTAGTCAAGGGGTGGGCATGCATTCTCTTCCTCTGACTCTGCTGTGAAGGTTGCAACCTCCAATGCAGGAAAGCCAATAAATGGTTGGGGGTACTCATATCTCTAGATAACACAGACGTTTTCTCAAACCCTCACATAGTTTTGTCACATATAAGAATGGGAGCTTTTCTAATTAAAAATCCTGAATCCAGAGCAGCCTGGTGGACTGCATTTGTTTTAGTGAACTGACCTCTGTGATAAGTCACTTCACAATGTTTTGCACCATAAATATTAAGAGTCTTTTGGGGACTGTGTTCCTGAGAAAAAGGTAAATATTGATTTCTGGCTATCTGAGAAAAATATTCAGAAGCCAGTAGCACTCCAGGTTTTTTTCTAACATGCTCAGCCTGTGTATAAGGAAGAACTATACAGGGTCCTTACCCAGCAATGAGCTGAAATCCACAGGTGCAAAAGCACTATTCCCAGTCTTGTGCTGGAGGTGTGGGCCAACTACAGACAAACTTGAAACCGTTATGATGAGAGATAGAAAAATAGCATTGCCTATTGATATTTCTGCACCAAGAAAACTGAGCTCATTTACTTATTCCACTATCTTGGCTATCTTCTGAGCTGTATGCAGCCATCTGCCTGCTGCCACAGAAGTCAGAGCTCTTTCCTAAGCTCTGGAGAGGATTTACAGTGCAATAAAACAGCCTAGAGTAAAGGTAAAGAGCGTTACATAGAATGATAGAGGAATATTACCCGAGCCAATGAGCATTGTACACCAGTCCTGTTCCCTGGATTGGTCCTTACCGCTGTCCTGACTCCAGCCCAGAAAGCTCCTCCCTCCCCGTTCTCCCATTGGCCCCGTCCCCTTGTCCCCGCCTCAGTTTCCCGCCTCTGTACCGCCCCCAAAGCATTGGTCCCCGATGTTCTCCCCGCCCCCATATAAA
>VXBT01001336.1:48444-64936 GCA_013400235.1 Oriolus oriolus
GTATTCTATCACCATCTGTTAATACCAGGTGGGGCAATGTTCTTTATCTCTTCCATGACGCATCCCTGAATACTCCTTCAAGGGGCTAACAGGCCATCTAACCGCACTGCATGACTCATAAAATTACATCATGCCATTGTGAGATGCTCTGCCTATGGGGAGGAACCAAGCATTCCTACCTGGATATAATCTGAGGTTTGGAACACCACACTCAGCCCTTACTGCATTCTCAGAGGACAAGAGCTACATAACCACCACTGGACCTTCCAAGGAAGACCAGACCCTACTACAGTGCATCACCACTTCAACAGAACCACATCTGCCGCTTCAAAAGGATTGCAGCCACCATTTAATTGGTGACAGGGTGTCAGGTTGTATCCTGACTCTGTCAGTGTTTTTGTACTATCGCATTTCTTTTAATTTTCCTATTAAATTGTAGCTCTGACTTAGAGTCCCTCACTGGTTTGCTTTCAAACTAGTACAAAGAATTTCTCCAGTTCAGAAGTGCAAAATTTTGGTCCTAGAATCTGTAGAAAGGTTCACAGTCCTGAGGTTTGTCTAGAGTTTCTCAACAATGTGAAACTTTCAAATAAGCTGCAGAAAAGCTTACTTACATTGATTGCAAAGTTGGCAAAATTCCTTTTTCTCCCTGGGTATGGTAGATCACAAGACCCCAAATAAAATAGCAGTAGCAGGAATCAACGAGTACTTTTTTTATTCCTTCCACTCAGTTGGCCATGGATATCAGTAGGAAGCAGACTTAACTTCAGAACCTTTAGGTTTAGTCAGCTATTTTACTCCATTACCCTTCATGAAGAAAGAGGTGGAATTAAGAGCATTTCTTCCATGAAAAAGACTGTACAGGAGTAGGTGGATTTCTCAGACTCCTTAATGGGAAAGGAATGAAAAAGTTAATCTGTGGAACAGACAAAAAAAGTTTCTATAACCCTTGGGATCCAGCATCTCACCTCAAGTCCAAGCCCAGAAACATCTCCCTAGTTCAGGCTACAGTTGTGAATTTCTCATGAGTATTATTATCAGGGGGGTTAGTTCTACTAGATGAACTGTTTATTATTGATAAAAGTAATTTCACAATTGTCAAACTCTATTTACATATATATAATTATCTAAAGGTGTCCTAACTGGTCAAGGGTTCTTCTAATGTTAGGAAGAACTCCCTGCTCTTCCTGCCCCCAATTTGAAAGCTATACACTAAGATGCTGCCACTACAGTGAAATGCCAGCACTTCTTTCTAAGCATCCCTTGGAACAGAAGCAATTTTTAAGGTGTTAGGGTAGGAAAATGGCCAATGAGGGCTGTTCCCTCTTTGAGCTTACCCTGAAACCATAGAGAGCAGTCCACACCCTGCTGCAATTGCCTTGCTGCAAAGAAGGGCCTTGTGACAGGAAAGGGCTATGGAACAGATCCAATAAAGGGTTTAGGGGCATAGAAATCTCAGTTTGGCAATACTTACTATTTAGGCACCTGATCTTCACAGTGGAATTCACACTGTGTTAGGATCTGAGGCACCGGAAGATTTTGGTTCTACAGAGCGGGATCCAAACCTAGGAGCATGTGATGAAGTTGTGAGTGACCCAGACCAATCAAATGGGTTTTCAGAAATCTTATCCCTCATCAGAAGGATCAGATGCTTACCCAGGGGTCCAGAAATGCCTTCACCCACAATCCTACTGGGTATTCAGGTATTGACTGAAGCATGTTTTTCCCTCCTCCAGGCAACATTTCAAAGGCTCAAGGAAGACTCACTCTTCCCTTTAAAGAAAACATTGCTGCTCCTGATTTTTTTTCTGTATAACAGCTGCTGGTTAGAAACATGCTAACTGGAAACACACGTTCTGTTTCTTTTTTGATCTGAATAGGCTCAAATCTATTGCCCCCCATATTCCTAGAAGGGATAGGATTTATTCAGCTTCCTATCCTCTAGACTGTTCTAGAATGTTAAACTTACATACAATTCACTGTAATATTTTGCTTTTGAGCATTAACAAATGCACCATTTGTTCAGCCAGAGAAACAGAACTTGACAGGTGACAGAGCACTTTGACTTGTAACAGCATTTTTGTTTGAGGAAAACCTGTTGAAATCCTTTGGGTCTTAAACTGAGACTGGGGAAGACTGCCAATTTTGACCCATATTGGGTCAATTCTTATTAACCACAGTACAGGCTCCTAGGAATCTTCAAGGTCAAATAACAGACTCCTCAAAATGTTCATGTGCCTCCAGATGAGGTTTTTGGACAATGACCAAGTTACCATATTTTAAGGCAAGTTTAGCCACTCCTGTGAAATATTTTCAGATATAGGATGGAAAGTACTGAGCATAATTATGAGCTTTTATTCAGGAATTAAACAATATATGTAGGTCATGTGAAAATTTACGTCTAGGGTTGCAAGCTTCTTTTCAGACAGGTTACAGAAATGTAGCTCAGATGCTAAAGCACATGCTGGTATCTGCTGGAAGGAATCCATATAGCTTCCATTTTACTGATATGTATTTGAACATGTTAGAAGTATGTAATAACCAAGCCTTGGATTATAAAAATGGAAGGAAAATTCTTACATTTTATGCTTTTCATGTTACAGCCATGGTTATAATGTAGTAAGCTAAATATACTTTAAATGAGATGTTCCATTAGGTATGCTTCTTTGTCAAGATTTTGACCTCTTTTGAACCAATCTCTAGCAGCTGTGTGTTGTTTAAAGTACCCTTATTGACTCTCCTATAATTTGTTTGAGCAGCCTGTGTGCTATACCACTTATCAAAGAAATAAACATTTACTTGAACAACCCAAAGTAAAGAGCATGATCATTTTTATAACTTTGCACTGTAATTGTCTATAGATCACACAGGATGATATAAATAAATGAGTCTGGGATTTTTTTTTAATGCAAGCATATCCAATATATCACAGATTTTTACTTTTTACATAACTGTCTATCACAAAAAAAATTAACTAATTGCTTAGAACATAGATGATGCAAATTCTTGTAACAATTTTTACTTCTCCATAATGGTAACCGTATATAGAAACATTCATGGCAAAATTAAGTAAGGAAAACACAGCTACATACAGTTTTGGATTTATAGATTGGTGCATAAAGAAAATGTTGATTGAAGCTCTTTTAATGGCTCTTTTCTAATGCAGTGAGCAATGGTTACTTAAGATTTTACAACATTTAACAGCTCTGGGCTATGGACATTGATTCACACCTGACTATAGACTCATAATTATTAAAAATGTAGAACAACAAAGCATATGTGTTTGAGGTTTTATAGCACTTCAGATTTGGTAACTTACATTAATTTCAACTGTCTTATATAAAAAGACACATAGAGGCCTCTCTGAATTCAGGGCAAATGGAGTCTAATCAATATGAAGTACATAATACATAGAGAATGGATGCAAATTTTATAATACAGAAATAAATAATTAATTTATACCATCTTAATGTAACAATGAAGAAAAGTCAGTGTATTTTGAAGTTTAACAGAACTTTTGCCAGAGCTATGAAAACTATGGAAAGGCATCTCACAAAAAGAGTGTTATTTGTGTGCAGTCTAGGGAAGGAGAGGTATGCAGGTATTTTGCTTCATGTGAATCATACAGGTAAAGTGTTCCAGCCTGAGCAGAACACTTAAGATGTTGGCTCCCTATCAGGAGAATAAAGTAGGCAAAAAGCCAGGATTAGACTGACTTTTCATCCCTATCCTTTTTGATCATGAAGTTCCACTTGCAGAGTGCCTTTGTTTCTCAGGGAATTCATAACTCTGGCAGGGAGTTTTACTTCTCAGTATAGATACATAAATGCCACTCATGGTATGAACTATTGAGGTCCCAGCTCTGTCACCCTTACTGACATGGAGACTGCTTCAGAAAAAGAGCCATAGTTCTGCAGAGATTTGCAGGAGCATTCAATTTGCTTCTTGTGAGAAGTTTCAGTGTCTAAAAGGTGACTTCCACAAATCTTTTTAGAGGTAAGACCTATTCCAGTATTGCTTACTACCGAAGGTGACAGAATCCTTAGAAATTTTTGTCTTTGCTAGAAACTGTAACAAAGCAGATGTGAATTTAGTCAGAATGCTCCCACTGACCTCTCTAGGCTTTAATCAAGGATCTAACAAAACATGAATAGTGGGCTTTGCATAGCAGAATTTTTTGGCTTTTGATACCACAGGGCTCCTTTAACCTAATGAGTGGTAGCTAAGGGCCCACATCTGGAAACATTTATACATCAAAAAACGCCTTACTCATGTGTAAGCATATGCAGAGCTGCGCATCATGTAACTGATTTTGCTAGAAACTCAGCGTTGCATAATCTTCAACACTGATTTAACAAAGAACAGTTGAGAGCTTATAGGAACCCAATAAAACAAAAAGTCTTGGGGGAAACGAGGGCAAGGTCAGTAATTTACGTTACAGATAGTAGTGAGGTAAGAGAATATGTAGTATTTTTACACTAGTCATTATCACTACTGCATACGAATCTGGGTAAATAACCACATTTTGTATTTGCCTTACAAAGCAGGGATATTTCAATGATGAAAATGAAAAATGGGCTTGCTCACAAAAGCCTTTGCGCCTGGAACACAGCTATAAGTAGCTCACTATCTAGGTTGAAAATGGTAATGCAGGGTAGTGTGCCCTATTTTTCTGTGCTTGAAGTGAGGATACAATAGCAGAATTCAGCCTTGGTAGATACTAATACACCACACAGACACAGTAACACCCTGTGTACTGCATAAAGGAATCACTTGTGGCCTGACTCCTTACAATGAGCAGAGGGGGGCCAACATGCAAGAAGACAAAATGCTTTACAAGGAGGAAGGAGACCAGAAGAGTCGATGTACCCAAATACAAGGACCTTGATTCTTTTTGGAGTGATTTAAGTCCCTTTCCATCAATTATTGTCCTTTGTCTCCAGAGTCTTATCACAAGCAGCATTACAGGAACTGAACAAAACAATACTCAGGCTCAAATAACCCTGTGAACTGTGCTGACATTTCCACACCCTGTTGCTGTGTTTGACCAAGTTACTCAGGTTAAAAAAAACAACCAAAGACCAAAATGCAAAAAACTCCATACAGAACAACAACACACACTCTTGTTTTAAATAACATGCTCAACCCTTCCTGGTGTTTCTTTTGCCATGTAGTATTACAGATATCTCACACTGCAATACCACAATGGAGATGTGATATGAAAAACTGCAGTACAGAACAAGAGTGATTTTCTCTAATTTAACAGCTTTTCAAATTAAAAGTACCTGCTCTGCAGGGTTCTCAACCAGTTTATTTTTAAGCAAATGAGATCCTGCCCTTTTCTACTCCAATCTTCCATACTCTCTTGGTGAAATTTGAGTTTCAGAACAATTACAAATTAAAAAGCTTATATATATGCAGAAGTGCACTGCAGCTAAAGTTTGATTTTGCAGTGAAATAAATAATGTCTATCAGTTTACTTTTACTGCTCTGAATCAGTGATAAATTTTTCTTTCTTACTGATATGTGACTTTTGAGGGCACATGAAATCATTGAAAAGCATCCATTTTTTTCATTCATTCACGCTAGATACATGATATTTCATGGTAATTCTTACCAGAACACTGCAGTCATTGCTTATCTTAAAATAAATTAAAAACATGTGGAAAGTTAAAAAAATGGACCTTAGGAAAGTCAGCTATTTTTGACAGTAAGTTAGTTTCTGTGAAACAAAGCCTTGTCTTTCAGAAAGCGTTTATGATCTACGAGGAAAAAAAAGTATATCCTTGGGCTAAAATGTTTATTGGCACCTAGGAGTCTGAAGAGAGCAAGTCAGGCCTGTGGTTTTTTGAGGGCACTTTATCATCGCCTGCATTCTCAAAGGGATCTGTGAATGAATAGAGCTGGATTACTCAGCCTTCTGTTCCACGCCTATTCCTCTCCATTTTCCTTGGCAAGGCTGACCGCCAATCTATTTTTAGCTAGACAGTGTTCTATTTTTAGACAAATTTCAGTTAAGAGACATTGTTAGGAAAGAATTTAAAAAAAGAGAAACACAAGGAGGAGGGAATGAGGCTTCTCATCTCATATTGTGAAAAGAGCCCATCAGCCTGTAACTTCAGGCATTTCAGCTGCTTCCAATCTTGGAAAAATAAAGAAAATTCAGAGTTCAGGCATTTAAAAATAAACCTACCCTCTGGCAAACAGACTAAAATACAACAAGCTGTTACTATGTGAAACAGTGATTACAAAAACAAAGAACATTCTCGAATGACTAGATTGGGATAAAACTTTGGAACTATTAAGTTCTAAGAACGTTACACAGACATGTAAGATATTTCCAACTCCTTAGCCAGATATATCATGTTTTGGAGAAAGAAAGCATGATCTGTGAAATAGACTTTGCTCTAAGAAATTCAGCTTTAAGATCCCAGTTTGACAAAAGAAGGCAATGAACAATCTGAAACATATTTATTTTCTGCACATATTTTTTCACCTTTGTCATTTCAACATTTTTGCAACAATTTATCCAAAAAATTTACTAATTTATTAAAATATTTTAAAAACTATTGCAAAAGAACAAAAGAATAAATGAAAAATAAAATGACATGATCCTCAACAAGGTTAAAACAGGAGGTCCAGACCACCCCCTAAATACACTCAAAATAAGCTTCTGATGTACCATGTGCTTCAGAATAACTAACTCTGGATCCATTTTATTTTTTCTGTCCCTTCTCTCCTCTTCCACATATGGAAAAGCAGCTCTCAGGTGAGTGGATTTGCTTTCATTTGAGATACATATGGGGGGCTGCCGGGGTTTTTTTCCCTGCCCCCACCAACCAGGTTTTGTTAAACCAACACAGATTACAAACTTTGTTTCATGTTGACCAAATCCTTGCTGAAATAAATCATAATGGAAAACCTATTTTTTTTTTGAGAGAAAGCAAAATAAAACAACTCATCATGCAACTTTCCCTTAGCTGCATTTTTCACATATTGAATTAATTTGAAATATAAGAAAAAAAACCCTGACCCTCTACTTTCCTTCTTCTAGACTGCAAAGCAACCAAAGTCTCTGACTTATTAAATGTACAGTAACAGGAAGATGCAGAATTATCAAGAAGGTCTTGAAAACAGCCTGGGAAGATAAAGAGTCAAAAATCTCATGAGGATAAGTAGGAGGAAGGGAATAAGTTGCTACTTAATGGGTGTAGTAGAAGGACTAATTTGGACACTCTCACTGACTGGAACAGCAGTTCCACTGAGAGACTACTTTGGACAGAATAGCATTGCCATACACAGTTTTACAGCTTTGAAGTTTTTCTTGTGGTCTTGTAATAGCTATTATTTACATGAATCCCAAATTGACGGAATAATAAGATTAGGTAAGAATGTCAGCTTTTGTTTAGAAAAGATGTATTCCTAAAGCAGTTGCTTTAAAAAATGAATTCAAGATTGATAAAATGGACAGCCTTGTAGTACTTTCGAAACCAAGATATTTTTCCTTCTGAGATTTTTTTTTAACCAGTCATTGTTAGGAAAAAACCAGAAAAACTCGCACGAGGACATTAATTTGCAAATATATTATTCAAAGTCTCAGTACTCAGTTGTCAAACAAAGACCAAAGGAAAAATGCTGAAGATCTTGAATTCAGTCCCAGGGTTTTGTCATACATGGTGTTGGCAATAATGGTTTGGCTTGTATTTTCTAAAAATGAATAAAGACAAAGGCATTTAAAAAGCCTAGATAATCATCCAAAGGAAATTTTTTGGCCAGTTGACTATTTCCAAAGATCTGTCCTGTGTAACTGGTAACTGTTTTTTCAGCAACTGGTCTTCAGAGAATTTACAAGGGAAATCAATAATGCTATCCCCATTTCACAGACAGGGAAACTGAAGCATTAGGAGGAAATGCGACTTATCCAAGGTCACACAACAGTATTTGGCAAAGCTATTAATAAAACCCAGGTCTCATGAGTCCTAGTCCAGGGCAGTATCCAATACACTGTACTGTCTTTAGATCACCCTGAATAACCTTTCTTGCATACAGGCTTACTTTCCATACTGTCCCAGATCTTCAGCCCATGGTAGTTGAAAGAAATCTCCTGATTTCACCAGCTCAAGAGCTGACTTGATGTGTATTTCATAGCTTGTTTATGTGCAGTATTATGTTATGATGACAAGAGAAGAAAATACACTTATTACATTAAACAAGCTACAACAGTTGCCTTACTTTTCCTAAAAAGAGAACATTAGAGGGTTGTATGGGCTTATTTACTACAAATATACAGATAAGAGTCTTAATTGATATGAAGAGGCTTTCAGAGTCTAATTAACCTCCTAGCTAGTCATTAGCTCTGTGACCTTTAGAAATAATTGACAGAAGAAATTTTCTTTTCTCTTTATCTCATTCAGAATTTCCATAACAAGTGACTAATCCTACATGTGCTATAGGACCCACAGCACATCTGTAAGGATTGATGGGATAATGTGCAGTAAGTCCAAGAGCAAAACAGGACCATGGCATTCCTCTCAGGCACAAATACTACCCATGACCACCTAAGTGCCATTCTCATCAAATCCAACCTTCTACTGTGCTGAAGCTGTACTAAGTGTTAACTCTCAAGTCCCTCAAGGAGATTTAAAAGTATGCCAATTAACATGCTTGGGCTGGCCATACTAAAAACAATTGGATTTTCAAACTTTCAGTTCAAACTAACTTTTCTACAAATCTGTGGAAGAATGAACTGCTGTCTATCACTAGTTGTATGCTTTCATTAGGCACACTTTTTTCAGAGTAAAAATGGTTGTTTAACAAGCAAAAAAGCACACAGTAAAAAAATTCTGAATTCCACCCCCCGCCCCCCCNGGGCTTGGTCAGACTTTGTTCCTTGCCATCTTAACATAAAGGTCTGTGAAGATTTCTCCATGTGTTGTAAAACACAAAGGATGAGCAATCTGCAGGGAGAATGTCACATGTTCAAAACCTCACTTCTTCTTCTTAGGGGAAAATGCAGCTGCAAATGGCACATATTTCTTTTGCTATGTTCAGACTTTTCTCCCTCACCAAATACAGAAATCCACCAGAAAAGGAAAAATACTCTGTAAAACATCAATTCACCAGCAGTTGCTAGAGAATGAATATGTGTGACCCTATGCAAAACAAGTTAAAAGGACAACGCTAGATGCTCATTATCCATGAAAAAGAATTTATAATGTGTAAATTATTTAAAAATGTGACATATTATTGCAAATTAGAACTACTTTTTTTGCATTTTTTTTCCCATGCAAAGCCTGCAACCCCATTGCAATGTCTCTAAAATAATTAATCTCCTAGAATAGTTCAGATTAGTTCTTGATGAAGTCTTCACTATCACTAAAAGCAAGAGTTCACCCAATTCAATTTTTCCAAACTTACCTAATTTCCATGAGAAAGAAGACACAAAAGACGGTGGAGTACCGTCAAGTGTAATGGAAAATCAATCCCTAACAGCCTAAGACAATGTATAGATGAGAAGACAGATGATGTTAAGGTTTTATTGAAGCAGAAAGATATGACAGTATATTGCAGGAGCTGATATCTTCCTATATGTACAAATCTATGTTGAGGACCATGAAATCCTTCTAAGACTTGATTAAAAAAAGAGAGAGAGAGAAATAAAGGAGCAGTTGAAGGCAGATGCCAGAAGAAGATGGATCAAAAAGCAGGTAATGAGAGATATTTCAGAAAAGACACTGAGCTCATGGGAGAATTTTTTGTAAGGCAATGGAGAACTGCAAAGATCAGACAGATGTGTGTGCATGCATACAAATTAGTGGTTTTATGCAGTGAACTTTGCAAAATTAAGATATTTGGTGGATGATCAGCATTCATAACATAGAACTTCAGTTAGCAAAAAGAAGGATGAATGAAGTCCATGTTTCTCTTTTTTCTCTACTAGTGATTAGTGGTATGGTAAAGAGGAACTGAGGAGACAGATGGATGTTTGCCTGAAAACTGAAGATATGTTTAATGAGATGAATTTTAAAGGGCTGACCTAGTAGGAGAACTTGAACTAAAGGTAGTGACCACTGAATCAGCAGACAAATAGAAGTCAGCTGGAGAAAGAGGGACAATAATAGCACCAGGGTCAAAGAAATTGATGTATTGGGGGGTTTAAAAAGAGCTGAAAAATAAAGTGACTGATTGTGGAGGAATGATTTATGTGCACACAGAGCACAGCTCAGCGTATTAAACGCAGTGTACCAGAAAGTGAATCCAAACCAGGACTTAGTGAAAACTCACTAGAGGTCTTCTAAAGCTGAGACAGTAGCTGATGCTTTGACATGAAAGAAATAAGAAGGAAAAAGGGACAACGAGAAAGAAAACAGGCAGGATGTTTTACCTTAAATCAGCAAAGGCTTGATGGCTTAGCTGAAGAATCACAGCAGTTGTGTAGCATGGTTAGACTTTTAATTATATTTGCAGCAAAACATTTCTCCATATTCCTGCTCTGAAATCTGTCTCCTGCAGTCTAAGGAGACAGGAGACCTGTGAGGTCCTTTCTGAACTCCTAAGTAGTGGGCTTACAGTGCTTCAGAACTGGATTCTTGCTAATCACAGCAGTGAGGTATCTCTACAATAAGTTGTGTTACATCCACTTCTGTTTTACAGAAACAAGAAAAGGATCTGTCCTCAGTTCCAATAAATCCAAAGAAAGCATGGTGCATATACTTGGCGGTTGTAAAATGCTGGCATTTTTTTCTTTCCCATTTCCTTATTGCCAAAAGAAAGTTATTGCCTAGTCTTGTACAATTGTGCTGAATATATTATTGTTGGAATTTACATACACACTTGGAGGTTAGCACAAAGATGAAATATCGTATTTTTCCTCTGTGTTGGATGAGCTCTCCAGAGTTTCTGCTGTTCCTTAAAAGAAATTACTAAATCCAGCAACTAATGGTCACTTTTTAACTGAAGGAAAATTGAATGAATGACTGTAGTATGAGTAGTTTGGTGGGTGAGGACATAATGGCTTCAGTGTTAAGAATCCACTTATATGCTAAACAGAAGTTTCAGAATGTACCTTTTTTGTTTGGTTAGTTTTGTTTTGTTGGCTTTTTTTGTTTGGTTTGTTTGTTTCCCAGAATTTATGCATATCTCCATCCAGATTTTGGTAAGACTCACAATAACTGTCACTGTTGCTTGAGATGGATAAATGTGAGTGTAGAATGCATATATTTTCTCCTGTATGGGTACATATTGACTTTTATTTACCTGTGTATGTTGTAAGTGTATTTACCGGGTGTTAACTGAAACACATTCAGCTGGTGGACAATTTTTGTGACCTGGAAAACTCAGATATATCAAATTGTGTGTTAATCAATTCCACTTTGCTGAAGTAAGTGGAAAAAACCATCTCACTTATGTTTATTACATGTAAATAAAATTGCTACCTATGTAAAGAAAGTAAGTGCTATTTGTTTAACTCATTAAACCAAAAGAGCTCAAAGAAGAGCAGTAACTGGCCTTTACAATTCTTTTAATATTAGCATTCCATTTTTTATTAAGATAGATTTATTGAGATCATGTACCTCTAAACTGGGTGGAACCAATTTTCCATTAAAAACCAGTGTGGTGTTTGTTAGTTATATGACCTTGTTTGCTTCTGATATTTTAAGTAACAAGTTATGGCTTGAAGACTCACTTCTTCAGAAATGCTAAATATAATTAAACCCAGTACTTACACTGAAAACGTTTGCTTAATAAAATTAACAGCTTTATCTAGATCTACATGAAAAGTTACACCATTTTTCTATTTGAATAGCAGTGGTTTAACTTAAAAGTAATTAACTACATATTAGAGAGCTGCTCTTTTAATTTTCTTTGAATATGGATAGCTCAGAGAAGTTACACCACATTCTAATGATTGATTACATAGTTCTACCACAACTGAAAAGTAACTAAATAGTTAATATTATGCTGAATGTGAACAGAAATTGGATCCTAAATTGAAGACCTTTATATGGTTGACAGTTAAATTCCAAATTTTCATAGGTCTGCCTAAGAAAGTTTTCTATCTAATACTCTGCAGAAATCTATGAGCACAGCTATGCCCTTTTCTTCTGCTGAAATATAGTTATTGAACAGACATTTAGTTGAAAATTATCAGATTTAATAACAGTCTTATTCTCAGCTGCTGTTGATTGCTCTGGAAGAACAAGATTAAAAATTGTAAGTGTAAAATCTAGCTGTCTGAAAATGAAAAGAAGATGGACTCCTTACAAGGAAAATATGTGTAATGTAGTCAGTTTAACCGATCAATTAAAACATTTAAATGTGTGGCAAATTTATATCCTGTACCTAAAAATATACCCAGACTACACTAATCATTTATCAGACAGCATATTTTCATGGGCTCTGTCTTCTGCTGTACTTGTAACTGTGATGTTCATTATCCAGTAAAAGCATGATAATATGGAATTCTCGTTCAAACCTACAATCTGGAGAAGTACTCCTTGGATTCTGAAACTACAGGTATTGATATGATTTAAGTATTTTATGTTACAGGGAGAACATAGAAAAATGTAACGGAAAATCAAACTCAGAGCTGATAGAACATTCACTTCATTTGGCCTTTTATGTCTATTGTTCAATTTAAATAACATTTATTTCAATTACCTACTTTTATTTTGTTCTTTTCAGAGAAGTGAAAAGAGCTGCCCACCAAGCTTTGGGTATATCCAGAAAATTACACATCTGCATGAAAAACTGCTGATCAGCTTATCGAAATTGGCCCACTGTTTATGCAGAAAGAGATTTTGCTGGTGCAGTGAGTGCTCTTTCTGAAAATGTCAACATTATTTGAAATTTTAAGTTTTCATTCAAGTTCCTTGAAAAGCCATAGTCCTCATGATCAAAAGTATTCATTCATTGTAAAGCAAGTAATAAATCCCTAACTGGATTAGTCACCCATTTCCACAAGAAAGCCTGCAGGAAGAAGTAAAGATATCATAGGAAACTCTTCTGCTAAGAATATTCTGGCTTTTTGCCACTAAAAGAGGATAGGACTTTATTTTGGGCATGGAATTTGAATTCTGTTGGACAGGACATGGCTTCCCAGATCTAGGTGACAGGAAAGGCTTCATGTCTGTACAAAAGATTCGAAGTAAGAGAGGAAAAGATGATGGTGAGGAGAAAGAAATTATGCACTTTCCTCCTAGTCTTACCTCACTTAAATATTATTCTGCTGTCAGAACCTCACCTTCTTCTAATAGGGGAGAGAATCCGGGGGGAAATAATGAGGGAAGCAAAACAGTAACTTTCTAGATACTGACATAAGGACAGACAGAAGCAATATGTATTCCTGTGTGCAGTCTTTGCCCATCTAAGGTGGTATGATTGTGACTCCTTGTAACAAGTTTAACAATCTTAATTATGCAGAATTTTTTATCCTTTAAAAACATTTTATCTAGAAATAACTCACTCTCTTACATTGCTAGTCTCAAAAACATGACTAACCCTGGTGAAGATTCCAAAAGCATTAAAGTCTCATTTCAGACAACATCTGGATCATTCCAAAATCTGAAATTAACTTTATAAAGATCTGGAGTAAACCCAGTGTATACACCAATATATGCAGGAATAAATTTTCACTGTCCCTTCAGATAGGTCATCATCCTTCCACTACATTTTTATTTGATCCATTAGATCCTTAATCAGTCATGTGCTTTAAAAACAGGAGTTGTATAGGTCACATAACCCATCTTTTAGATATCTGTCTAAGATATGAGTGCTTTGTTAACAGCAACAAAATCATTGCAGGCTTCATGTATTTTTCATGGTTTGAATCCAAATATAATTGCAAAGTAAACTGACTCTTCAGCAAGTATTAGAAACTTAAATTTTGAAATCTTAAATTTAAATTAATAATTTTCAGTAATTGTAAATAAAAACTGTTGCTTATAATTAAAAAAAATAAAAAGTGTTTCTAGCATTCTGACACTATTGCTTTGATACTGTTACTATTATACTATGTGTGGGTAGCTGATATATTTTTACTGTGCAGATTGTAAATCAACTTTTCTTGCATTTTATTAGACACCCTCTGTAAACAAACAAAGAGAGTCAGTCAAATGCCTCCAACAAGTGGTTCTATATCTTCTCCCACATCTTTTACAACGCATTCTTAAATCCTTCTGGACAGGCAATAATATGACTTTTTGATTGTGGAGACAAAGTATGCAATGTTTTCCGGAGAGCATGTCCCTGGAAGATAGTAGAAGACAAGTGGGAGATTCAGCTGGTAGGTAGTGGTCAAGGCATGGAGAGGATTAATGGGACAAAGTGACAAAGCAGCACAGAAAGTTGGACAATAAGGATCCAGAAATCCCTTTGCAGAAGTTTCTGCAGGACTCAGAAGGATAAAACTGCTCACAAAAGACATGAATTTCCTGCAGCTTTGGCTTCGTGAACTCCAACATCCAAGCCAATACACTGTTGTCCTGTTCTGCTCTCCTGCTGCTATGTCACTTGAGGGTATAATCTACTTGGAGCACCTCCATCTCAGAGCAAAACACGAAGTCTTACCTCAACAATATCTGAATTCGTTCGGCTCTCATGCGGCTCATTATACTCGGTATATTTCAGCAACACTTTGTCCATATCAGTGCTGGCATACTGGAACAGTTTGTTAGTGCTGTTGAAGATGATCAGAGCAATCTCACAGTCACACAGAACACTAAGTTCATAAGCCTTCTTCATTAATCCAAATTTCCTCTTTGTAAAAGTCACCTGGAAAAAAGAGCAAAAAATATCCATCAGAAATCCACAAGTTGCTCTCTGGAGTCCTCCTCCTTTTTATCTGAAATATAATGGGGAACTGCTGTAGTCTTTGAATTGAACATGCTCAGGAAAAAAATGCATAAATACAAATACAGTTCCAAAATAGAATAGATGTATGTGTGTATATGTATTACACAAGGGAGAAATAATACCTAATTGTCACTCCACGAAACTTGAGTTACAGGTAAGGACCATGTAGTATTTTCATTTAGTGGTACTATGAAGTGTTGATACTGGATGTCTTTCTGTAAGTTTTAAATTCAGATACCCTTTAGACTGCATACATCTTTTCCATCAACACTGAAAAACTGCATCTCAGATTAGCAGCTGTAAATAGTTTGAAGAAGTGCAGTTAATTCTGATCTCTTTGTTCTGATAGCAATTGACTTTGATTTAAACCCACCCAACTCCTGCTAGCTTTGAATCAAAGAAATTATTTCATAAGCATTTAAGTAGTGCAGAAGAGATACATTGCTCATATAAACTCACAATAGTTTTGAAGAAATATCTAGTGTTAAAAATTCACATCTGTGAGAAATGAGAATTATAAAGCATGGAGAAAAATCATAGCTGGTCAGCAGCCTTTGAAACAAAGTCTTTTCGGAACACACATATCATATTTTATTTTGTTTCATATGCTTTGGAATATGAACTGGCATTTTTAAGTACAAAGGGCTTTAGATCATATTGTATAGGGAAAAAATAGGGGTGTGCTTACAGGTTCTCAATAGGCCAGCTATTGCCCTGACATCGTGCAAAATCCAGGCAGTTTGAAAATTATAATTATTCTCTACAAAACCATAATTTTCCACTGCGACTGTTTTGACAATGAAAGATGTACACATCAAATTATTTTTTTTGTGTGCTTTTCTGCACTAGCTTACAAGTTCCAGTAAGACATATAACTTGAAACAAGAAACTACTAGGAGCTGTTTAAGCCAATTTTATGGTTGAATTTTCTCATCTGTTTCTTCATATGTGCAATTTCTATTAAATAATTTTCATTGACAGGAATTTTTAAGACAAAAAATGGCTTTGCTAAGCCTATAATTAATCAAACTTGACACGTAGTCAGGTACTTGGTATGTCAAGGACAGGCTCACAACCTAGTTTATCGGTCTGCCTGATTCTGCATTTGTTGCTACCATGCCTTGTATACCTGTAAACAGTGGCACGTCTGCACTTCAATGCTGAGGCAAGAAGATTTTTCTGTCTGTGATTCAGATAGCCTCTGTTTTAACTTGTCACACTTCTAATGCAAGTTAATGCTAAGTGCAACCCCAGACTACCTTAAAATCCCAGCATGTCAGGCCAAGGAAAACGTGACTTTTTAAGTATTCCTAATCCCTATTTGTTAGACTGTTTCAGAAAGATGAGGCTTTGTGCCCATACTGTGAACACTTATTCTCCCAAACACATACTGAATGTTATCCCTTTTACTGCAATTTCAATCATTTTAGCCTCTCTCAACACACTGCTAAGAAAAGATGGATTGCCATTAAATACAATTATTCAAGCATTTTAAGAAAACCCTTTCTACAGCACTGGTCTCAAGCATGCATAATTGATAGTTCTTTCTAAATTTGTTTATCGTGGCTTTTGATGTTTGGAGTGGATAATGAGATAGGTAACAAAACTTCACTCAAATTCTAAATAATAATAATAATAA
>VXBT01001338.1:0-49082 GCA_013400235.1 Oriolus oriolus
GCCTGTGCTGGTGCTGGGGTTGTCCCTTCCCAAACTCCGCCAGAATTAAATAATAAATCAGCTGAGCCAAACACGATGTATTTGATGTGCTGAGGATTGAGAAAACCATAACTAGAAATGGTGCTTCAAATCTACTCCCAGAGAGGTCACAAGTAATGTATTTCTCCAAATCTTCCAGCAGATATTATCTTACCCTTCAGGGCTCACCTGAAGATGGGAGACATTCAATTTGAGTGTTGTTACTTTTAATCAAAAGTTGTCAATCACATAATATTATTTCAACCAAAATTAAACAGAGGCCGCCTGTGTCAGCTTGCTGGTAATGAACAAGTGTTTCATATGCTGCTTTATTTGCATTTAAGTCCAAGTTTTCATAAAAATACCCTGGGGTTTTAGGATTTTTACCAACACCCAGGTATCACTTCCAAAGTGCATCATGTCCTAATGTAAGACTTTTTGAAGTTAATATACTGCTGACATTAAACTGAAAGATTTTCTTTTTTTCTGTAAGTTCAGAGTGAACAGGTAATATTAAAAAAAAAAATCATATAGAAAGAAGATTTTTAAAAGTTCATGGAAAGTGAAAACAACTCAAAATAATAATTGTCTGTGGGTTTTTTGTTAAGGAGAAAAATTTACATTTAAATGAATATATTTCACTTGTTTCTTCTGTTCAGTGTTAGACTGTTTGTGTACAAACTAAATAATACAAACCTTCCAATGGTCTCATTAACTTTTGTTTAGTTGGGACCTTAAAAAATGATCTGTAATTTAAATAATGGACGACAAATCCTACCCTTTGTTTTAAATCTGCTTCAGCTCCTCAGGTATCTGAAATTTTCCAGCTCAAATGTGTTAATTAAAATGTTTTTCCTCTTACAGTAACATCTGTTTCCAATTAAGTGATCACTATTTAAAAACTCAACAACAAAAATCATGTTTTTACTAGAGCAAGAATAAAATAACCCACTGTACAACTATGAAAAATAAAAGTGCTCACACTGCAATTATCTGAAAGGCTGAATTAGGCTGGAGACTGCAGTTATTAAAGGAAGTCATGCAGAAATGTGCCCTTTAGCACAAAACTTATTCTAAATCATATCATCCACTCATAGAATTGTTTGGGCTGGAAGGGACCTTAAAGCCCATCCAGTGCCACCCCTGCCATGGGCAGGGACACCTCCCACTGTCCCAGGCTGCTCCAAGCCCCAGTGTCCAGCCTGGCCTTGGGCACTGCCAGGGATCCAGGGGCAGCCACAGCTGCTCTGGGCACCCTGTGCCAGGGCCTGCCCACCCTCCCAGGGAACAATTCCTGCCCAATATCCCATCTAAATTTCCTCTCTTTCACTGTGAAGCCATTCCCCACTGTCCTGGCACTCCAGACCCTCTCAAAAAGTCCCTTGTAAAAGTCCCTTTACTCTTTTAAGTGCTTATTTTACCACATGAATCTTTACATTTGAAATGAGCCAGACCTAGGTATACCCTGAAATTTCATGTTTTCATCTTGTTATCCAGCAGCCTTTTATCAAACAGGATCAGCCAAGTTCACTGACCACCCGTGCAAAACGGCTCTGTTTGAAATCCATCATCACAGCTCTTACCTGTCTTCCCTTCATTCCCCGAGCCTCGGGTCATTCCCTGCACAGTTAGAAATCCATGCAGTGTAACCCCAGAGATCACGATGAATAGGGGATGATGGGGTCTCCTTTGGGCTGGGATTGTCTGCTGGAGCTAAACCTGACCTAGGTTAGCTGGTAGAATAACATGTGGTTATTCCACTTCAGCTGCTCCATGGTTGGAGCAATGCAGGACTTCTTTGGCTTGATTTTAAAGGGTCACTTTTTGCCCAAGAAGTAAAAATCTGCATCAAGGTGAGAGCCACTTAAATTATTAAATTATTATTGTTAATCTATTATTAGTGCTATTATTGGTATTGTCATTATATTGCTGTTCCTGAGGAGGCTCAGGGTGGACAGCAGCAGGAATTTCCCCATAGAAAGGGGGGTCAGGCCTTGGCAGGGGCTGCCCAGGGAGGTTTGGAGTGCCCATCCCTGGAGGTGTCCCAGGAAGGGCTGGAGGTGGCACTCAGAGCTCTGGGCTGGGGACAAGGTGGGTATCAGGCAGAGCTTGGACTTGATGGTTTTGGAAGCCTTATCCAACTCTTAAGATTCTATGATTTTATAAAATTAAATATTCTATTATTATATTATCAAGCTGGAAGGGAATACAGTTAGGAATATGGAAAAGCACAAGATTGTGGAGCAGTAGCCAGGGACATCACTGCGCATATTTCCCTTCACATATTTGAATATTGGTCCAGATTTACTCTGTGACATGGGAGAGTGGAACACTTTTGCTGGCACCAGGGAGATGAGTTCTGGGAGTGTCTAACACCTCTCAGCACTGAGTAAACACAAGGTGAGCACAGCGTTCACACGGAGCAGTACCCCCAAACCCCCTGACTGTGTGCCTGAGCACAGGCAGGGGTGAGCTGTGCACTTGGACACATTTACTCCAGCTCTGAGAAGCAAAGGAGCAGGGCAAGAGTAGAGTAATGAGAGGCTCAGTGTGACTGAGTGCTTCAGCAGAACAGGGGGCTGCACGTGGGCAGGCTGGGACTGATTTTCCATAGGCAGAAATGCAAGAGGGAAGCGCCAGTGCAAATCATGTTGGATATATTCGGTGGGTAATCACTGCAAGGATTCTGCTTTGAGTGATGCCCAGGTGTGAATCCAGCCCTACCTCAGCATCCCTGGCACTGGGATGGGATCAGCACTGCTCCTTCCTTACCCCTGGCCTCTCTGGCGTGCTTGGAGCAGGATCCAGGCTGTCTCAGAGGTTCATTTATCCCAGCAGGGCTCTGTCTCTGCTTTGACCCCCAGTACTGCTGCGGTCCAAACACGAAATAAAAACAACAACATAACCACAGGAAGGAGCAGGGCAGTTAAATGAAGTAAAGGCTTAATACATGCCACGTTTTAGCAATTCCCCCTAACCACACAGTTAAGAAGGGGCTATTTCATCAAGAGTGGTTTGATTATTTGGTTGTAATAGACAGAGCTTTAGTTTAGTTTACCCTCCAGGATAAAAAAAATAGGTCAGCTTTTCATTAACAGAAAAAAAAAAAAGAAAGTAGTTATTTAAAAATTGTTATGATATGTTAGACCATTAATAGCAGGATCCTAAGCACAGTTAAGTGGGTGAGAAATCAGTTACTGTGAGGAAGTAGGCCAGTAAAACATCATGAAGTGATTTAACCTGTCTCTAATTAATGGAAATTCCGCATCTGTTTTAGTCACATTATACAATTTATGACTTCTCCCTGACTGTTTCTCTTTCCTCCTTCCTTAAACTTTGAAGTTGCACATCATTTGCAGCCTGGTGCATTGCAAGCTAAAATAACTATCATTTGATAATAAGTCCAATTGATAAGTTCATTCTTACCCTTTTGGTAAGCTTCTATTGAAATCTATTATGTCTACAAATCCAAACAGAGCTTCCTCTTTATTTTATTTTATTTTTTTTAACTCAGACTATTGGTTAGAAACAAAGCTGTTGCTTCTTTTATTGCTAAACAGCAGTAGATGTTCTCCTGCTGCCTAAAGAACTAAAATATAATTGAAATATAAAATATAACTGAAAACTGCCTTCCTCCTTTAATGTCTGAAATTCTTAGTGGCTGCTTTGAGCTGACATTCTTTTGCCACCAACTATGCTTTACTTGGCAGAAGAAGAAACTAATTTTTTTTTTCACTTCTAAAGAAATTTATAATCATTTAACTGTAATTTCCTGCAAATCCAAATCACCTATTGTACCATCATTAGGGCTAAATATTCCTGCTTTATCTACAGTGTTTTACTTGAATCTCAGGGAGAGCAAATATAATATCATGCAATTAATGATGTACAGCGATCTCCTCTTTTACAAAACCAATTCCTGGACCTCCTGTGAAGCAGGTAAAGTTAACCACTGACAAACAGCAATAACTGCAGAGTGACAAGTCCAGCTCATTCACAAGGAGAAAGGACTTAAGGTATTCTGTAATCCTTGCAAGAGGAATCTCCAACCCAGCTACTTCAATTTTCACATTACCTGCGTTCTTGTATTTATTATAAATGAGGAAAATGAAGTGCCCCACCCAGATCTGAATTATCAGGCAGAAATGTGAAAACTGAGCACTCAGGCCTAGGAGTTGTGTGCCCAAGGTGCATCTGCAGCTGAACTGACAGGAGGAAGAAAATCCTCTCACAGCTGGGCATGGGCAGCTTATTCACTCTGATTTTTTATTTTTCTGAAATTTATTTACTCCATAATTTTCTCTCTCTTACACCTTAGTGACTTGCTGGATTGAGACAGAGACAAGGCAATTCAGTTTTATGGAAATATTTACAAGTCTAGTCCCAGCTTCTTTTCAATTAATGGAAGGGATGTATTTTCCTAAATTCCAGAGATGGAACACCCATGCCCTGCTAACATACTGTTACATGCAATAGCTTGATAATTCTGGTCTAAGAATAAAGATTGAGAATGAAACACCAATAAAAATATTATTGAAATAATGAAATAGCATATTGAAGCCTATTTCTTTAATGAAATATTTGAAAGTGCAGTGCTTTCTTGGAGCCAGCAAAAGAACTATAGCAATCAATACCAAGTTTGGTAGAAAAAATCCCCCAAAACTCGTTATTCCTTTCTTTCAGCACAAGGCAGACAGTCAGATATCTTAACTGTTCAATTAAATTTTAAAAAATGTCACCAGCAACCTTCAAATGTTAAGAAAATACACTTTGAAACAAGCTTCAGTACAAAAGCTCGAGTGTGACAGAAATACAATTGTGCAAGTGATACTTCAGTAATAATAGAGGAGGCATCTGTCATTTCAGGGCAGCCCTGGGTGCTGGAAGCAGGAATGGATCCGAGGAATTAATTGCTGGTCAGGAGGTTTAGGACAAAGATAATCATATGTCTGAAAAAAAGCCTTACTAATCACACAATGATTGTTCCTTCTTTCCCTTAAAGGCAGTTAAAGTGCACAGCTCTCGCGTGCTGTGGGATTCAGAAGGACAGTCCGGATTCTCATTTACATGATGTGCTTCAGAGATCTAACAATAATCACAGGGTTTCAGTGCAGCAAATGCAAGAGTCTCTTGTTGCAGCCATTAGAGGAATTTCACCCTGATAGTGTTTCAGCAAATTGCACTAATCTAAGTAATTTTCATCAGCACAGGCTACCAGAGGGGACAGGGCTGGGGTAGGGATCAGGAATTCCCAATTGCCTCATCAGACTTAGTTAAAGCTTATTTAAGGCAAGTATCTGAAAGAAATCACATGTGCAGCTTTACAGAGGGAACAGAGCCTTGTCTAAACAGCAGCAAACCGGGCTAACTCTTCTGAGTGGGCCGTTATTCCCAAATCCATCTGTGCTGAGCACCCCCGTGTGCCTCCTGCTGGTGCCAGCCCGAGGGCCCCCGGCCACCAGCTGAGATAGCCCAGTGTCACAGTGCACTGTCAGCAGTGCTGCCTCCGGGACCTCTAGGAGACATCAGCTCCACCTGGAGTAATTCCATGTTTCATTGGCAGGTGGAGACCTCATTAAATAAATACAGGAATGCGTTCAAAAGGGATTTTTACAACTCTTCTCCCTCCTCCTCTACACAAACACTACCAAAGTGCCAAATCATGGGATGATTTACAACGCATGGTCATGAAAAAGTAGCAACATTAACAAATAGTAAACCTTTTTTCTTTCTCTTGGTCTGTACATTTCTGCCATGCTCCGACCAGCACAAAGTTCTGTGCCTTCACTTGATTTGCAAAGGAAAATTTGCATCTTTTCTCTCTTCTTATTTTTTGATTTTTTTATCAACAGCTTTTGTGTTTCTGTTGCTACAGTTTTGGCTCAGTCAGTGTAGCAAAGACAACTGAATAAATGAAAGAATAAAAAAAAAGCACCATCCCACCCATCCAGTGGAAGGGATCTTTGCTCCAGGCTTTATGGGAACCTCTGGACAACGTCACTTCCCACTCTGACTCTGTGCTCTGATTTCCATCTGGGATCTGCTGCTCCAGAGGAGTCAGGGGCAGTGGGGTTTCCAGGTGGGATCTACTTCCCTTAGAACCACCCATGGCAATTCCTCCACTTTAGGGAAGTTGAAGATCCTTCTCTTCTAAACCAACAGAGCCCAAACACTTTCCTCTAATAGCTCAACACAGCAAATTTCTATTATTAAATATTTAACTAGAAACCCCTAAGCAAGTCCAGCAGGTCATGGAACCATGTTCCAGCTATGTCTTGTTATACCTCGCAGAGCAATAGCCCGGTTAAACCAATGCTTAATATATGTATATATATTTATGGAATATTTTATGGATGGCAACAGCTACAAATCACACATTTCAACCGAATGTATATGATAAAGTTTAAGTAAGTATTTAAATAATCTCAGTAACTGTAACTTGAATTCAAAAACTTCAGACTCTGCTGCTCCTGCCAGCAATTTTTAGGGATCTGAAAATTTGCTAAATGAGCAATGCAACACAAAAAACCAAAGCCAATCAGTCGAGACACGTGAGTCAAGCTGTTGTCTTGCATGAACTCATTGCCTCAGAAACTGAGAGCCGGAGAAAAAATATGTTCATTTAAAATGGCTTTAAAATTGACTAAAATTGAGTGACTTACCTTGAAAAATATGGTGAGTCAGTTCAGTTCTGTAGCAGACCCCAGCAGATGGCATCAGCTGGCCAGCAAAGTCACGCAACTTCTCCTGGAGCACGAAACTCCAGCGTGAGGAGACACAGATTAATCAACAATAAAATTCTTACTCCCATAAGAAGAAAGCTGAGGCTGAAGGAGAGCTCCTGGCATCCATGGTTTTGAGGAAAAGAACTGGATCATTGCTGCAGAAGAGCTGTGAGCTGCTCTCAAGATCTTGTTTTTGTTAATGGACATTTTTAAGTATGAGCACTCCTGCCTTATTGCAGGTGGGGGTATTTGTCCCAGATATGAGATGTATCCCAGATATTTTATCTCATAGCTGGCACGAATGAGATCCAATTTTATGCAATTTTTTTATGCAACTATGATACAAATAATGCTGGTTATTAGCAGCACTTTTGTAGAAGATCAACTGTATTCAAAGAAATTAAATTATATAGAGAATAAATCCAGATTATTAAAAATTACTCTGCCTCTCATATTTGGAATATAGAAATGTTTATGATTACTATTTGATTTTAGATTTAAAAAAATATACAAAATAAAATGAACCAAGAGATGATCTTCCTTAGCTAATAAAGAGATCTTGGGTTTTTATCCATGCAACAAGTGAAAACACAAAAGGGAAATTCTCTACTGTATGTTGTTTATTGAATAGTTTTCTATCCCATGCTAGTTTTCAAAACTGTGGGTTTTTTCTCCTGCACTTTGGATTACTTAAAATACTTCTAGCACTGAATAATTTATCATGCTAATAGAATTTGTTATCTTCCTTGTAATTAACTCCCCAGATTCTATTTGTGAGCTCATTGTTATCATCTCTAGAATGATACACCTAGAAACCTGGATTTCTGTGATTTAACCACCTCTTGAATAAATTCTATTTACACCTGTGCAAATAATGAAAAGGTACCTAAAGGCAGCTTTCAATTTTCTCCCTTCTTTACTCATTTCCTCAAGAGGCAGAGACTTTATAATGAAAAATCAAAGTCAGCTATACTGAATAACAAAATGTGTTGTTCACAGCACACGTAACTTTTATTAATGACTTGTGCTTTTCCCTTTAAAGAGTGGGATTTAGTCATTTGCTTAAGAATGAGCTGAAGCTGAACCACGGGAGTGATGCTGTTAATGGACAGATTTCATGTAAATTATTGGAAACAAAGCAGCACTGAGGTCACTGAGCCAGGCCCAGGCCCAGCTGGGCTGGGCTATGTCACAAATTCAGGGATGTGCTTGATAAGGGAGGGTTTTAAGGCTCTGACAAGGAGTGAAGTCAGGTTGGGGCTGATTCTCCTGCACTAACAAGAGCATCTTCCACTGGTACTGAGCTGCTTCCATAATTCCCTTTTCCTTCCAGAATGGAGGAGTGTTTCCCCAAAGAGATTGTGTGCACCACAGCCTGCTGGTGCTTGGTGGAGTTAAAGCAGCTCTGGTGCCTCAGCTGCCCTGGGGAGGAGGAGGGTGAATCCAAAGGGTCCCTCTGCACATTTCCCACCCAAGCCCTGGGATGCCCCTTCTCCCAGTGCTGGACACCCTTCTCACCACGGCTGCTGCTCCTGGGGGCAGATATTGACCCTCCTCCAGTGGGAATGGGAATGTGAGGATTCCACAAACCACTGGTTCCCTCCCTACTCCCTCACCTCGCTGGAACCTTGGGGGCCCGGAGCAGAGGGTGGTAAAGCAGAGGAGTAAAGCTGGATAAAACAAACTGCCTTGAGTTATTTAATTCCCCTTCCTGAAGGCATTTTGTAACTCACCAGTGCATTCAGGATTGCCTCCCAGGCACCTGTTAAGTGGGTCTAAGTTTCAAAGGTTTTGCTGACAATAAAAGCAGTGAATAAAATGTTCAAGATAAAACAAACGTTGGGATGTATCTGCTTTTTGTCCACACATCCTACACCAACTGATATCTTATTTTAATATACCACCATGCTATGGAAACTTTCCTTTATAGCTGAACTCAATGATATCATAATGTTGAAGGAAATGAGATATTCTGAATCTACAGTGTTACCCTTATTTTTGGAACTAGCTGAACACGTGGTTCACTTATCACTATGTGATAACATTTTTCTTTTGTTGATTTATTTTATGTGTGGTAAAGCAAAACTATCAGATTCAATGTTCCCACTTACTGAGCACTCTGCTTTCCAAGCCTCTTACATTCAGAGCTTTCATAGCACCTTACAGATAAACACATAAATATTTACTTTTCCCTCTTGCAAAATGATCTACACTTGCTATTACTCCAGTTGTCATATAATAAATTTGTATCTTTAGAACTATTTTTATGTTATTTACTGTTATAATTAACTCCATCTTTTAACTTTAATCAAAACATTTTGAATACAGTCCAGTGGCTGACTGACTGTTTTGATTTAGTTTGCTGGAGACAAGCTGAGATGCTTTGGTAGCAGGAAGGGAGGGGTTTTATTTCACTGTCTGTTCAGAAAAGGATTTGGCAAATTAGCTCTCAAAAGGGGAAAAACCCTGGAAGAATTAGAAGCACAGATCTTCCATTCATGTCATGACTTCACTTACAAGAATAATCAAGCCCACAGGCTGCTAAAAGCAGACAGGGATGTGGCTGGCAGCTACTCCACATGTTGGTGGGCAAAAGTTTTGCATTCCATGCATCTTTCAAATAATCTTCCATGATGGCTCCTCATCCAGTCTCCAGGATATGTTTGTGGGGTGTTGTATCATGGGCTCCGGGCTGGAGGTACAGGGAGATTTCACAGCCTTCTGACACCACGGTTCTGCATCTCTGCAGCCACAGGAATAATCTCATCATCCTAAAGGGGACCTTGGGCTGGGCAGCTGCTGCAGGACCTTTTGATAGATGTGTCCCTCCCCGGGTGTTTATTGGAAATGGAGATCGTTTTCCAGCACGTTGTGGGGATCTCATGTGCAGAGCGAAGAACATTGTTGAGCTGGGAGTGTACCTTTAGTGGCAGCTGGAATATTACACCTTTTCTCCAAGTGTTTCTTCATGATATGGACGTGTCTGCCCACACTTCAGTGGTTTGACAGCTGATGGGAAACCTTTTATAAGTTCTAAACAGAACCAGCAGCCACAAGAATGTTTCAGAGCAAAAGAGTAGCCATAGACATGCGCTTTTCTTCCATAGTTAAAGAAACAATATCACAAATAACAATATTCCATTTGACCCTATCTGAAATGTCAGATATTGCTGTTGTGTACGAGCACTACTCACAGCGAAGTTATTTTACAGATGTGTGTAATTGCTTCTTGTAAATGACTGTCATTTATTCAGAGAATTCATATTAGTTTCTCTGATCACTCTCCATTTTTCTATCCCTTCTCACTGGCATGTCAAGATAATTCCTTATGTAAGTCATTAAAGGATAAGAACAGGAGATTATGGACAGAAAAAACCATCTTCTTGCTACTTGATTTCTAAAATTGGTAAATATCTCGTTAAAGATAAGAAATATTGATCCACATGAATTTTAGCATCAGGCACTCAACTTGAATTTAGGAATTATAGATTCTTCATTTTCCTTTCACTTTCAGACACACTTTAAACATACAGAACACAGAAGCAGAAACTGGTTTTTATTATGGGATAGTTGGGATTCTTCACTGAATCATTTTGAAGGGTGTCAGAGAGGTTGACCATAGCCTGCTGCGAATTAAACCTACGTCATGTGCTTCTGGTGTTATGAAACAACAAAAAATGACAGGACTCTTCTCATTCCAAAGGGCTGGAATAGGAATAGCTGCTTCTGATCAAACCTAATCATCATGTAGGAACATTTAATTTCAAAAAGTAATTATGCTACAGAAAAAGAAATTACTGTGATCATTACTGTGATGTTCTTCAATAAAGACTTGAGGCATATATTTTTATTAATTCATTTATATAAAGCATTTTTCCACAAGAGTTTTTATTATCACTGGAAAAAATAACTCACCTCCTGTTGCTTCCCATTGCTTTGAGCCTCAGATAGACACAGAATTTATCTCCTTCTCACGACCTCAGTAGGTATCAAGAGTCTTTAACATTTATACCCAGATCCTTGGATTTGAATTTTTTCACAACTATTCAACTTTGAACATTTAGGATGAAACTTCTTACAGTGTCTTCAGTCTTTGACTGGAGTGTTTTATGGAATTATATAGCAAAAAGCACAAAATTTGTCAGCTGTATCATTCCTTGAAAGAGTTACCTAGAATCAATTTATATTTAAATCTCTTTCCTTCAACATCCATAAGAAATGCTGCTAAATTTCAGAAGTTGGCAAAACATTCTATATAATTGAAGTAAAAATTTCCATTTCTTTCTAATTTTAGACGGAGGTTTTATTGCTCCCTATTTGAAACATTTATATGCAATGAATACATCAGCTTTTTAGTAGGCTTAGCTGTATTATTTCATTTCAGGCAAACACAAAAGTGTAAAGCATTTCTGCCTTGTAAGCCCTCATTTACATTTAAAGAGTAATTTTAAGATAATAGGATTTTGAGGGCGGAATTTAGCCGTGGCCTAGCTGTTTGCCAAGGAACGTTCTGGCTCCTAAGCAGGCAGGGCTCCTGCTCCTTGGTAGGAATGTGATTGGATCCACTGCACATGACCACAAGAGTCACAGTGGGAACATTCGAGGTGACACTGAAATTTAGGAGAGAGTCCTAAATAGAAACACGTGATGCCTGTGAAATCCAGGTGATAGGACTGAGTTAATAAACTACTTGATCAATGCTGAAAGGCTGTTTGTATGGAAAAATCTCTTTTATTGGCCATTAGTAACTTCTCAGCACCTTTTGCATTCCTTTGTTCCACTTACAACTATGATTTCCAATAATGAACATGCAATTAAATAATGGGCTGTAACCAAACATGCTTTTAATCCTCTAACAGTTGGTATGTATTCAGAGTACTGATAGTTTCATCTGCCTTGAATATCCAAAATATTTTGTATATTAGCAAGACTTGCCTGGGCTGCTTGCTGTGGCTGTTCTTTGTGGAGTCATTGATGGCCACAGCAGTACTGGGGTAGAAGTTCATCAGATTTGGAGGAATGCAGTGAGTATTTCCCTGCTAATTGCTGTCTCCCAAGTGGCTGGTAATTGCCTCTGTCCTTGTCTGTGGTTGTCTCCAGACAGGATCCAGCCCCTGAGCTCAAACTCCTGCTAGAGGTGGCTGGGGAAACTCTGCAAATGCCTGGAACAGCCAGTCCTGCACCTTGGCACAGTCAAGGCAAAGCTCAGAAAAGATTTCAAAACCCCCTCTCATGTTCCAGTGTCTTTGTCAGCACCTCTGACCCCTCACGAGTTAAAGCTGTAAGGTTATTCCAGTTCACTGTTTGCAATTGGTCAAAAATTGCCCCTTGGTTTTGCAGAGAAATGGAAGAGGAGCTCCCATCACCAATCCTGGTCTCACTTGAGGGCTCTGGATTTCACAACCTGCTGCTCCCTCCCTTCCACCTCCAAATGAGACTTTGTGTAATGGAGAAACATCCAACCAATTCATTGAAACTACTACTGAAAATACTTTAAACTAGCAAATGTCAAGGAAGTTGCATCTTTATTTCCATTGGTTCCTAAATTCCATACAGTCTAGAGAGAAGTAACCTAAATAATATTTATGTTCCTCAAACATAACCCCAAAACTCTGCCAAGAAGAGTTAAACAGCACTGAGGATGAGCTTAATGATGGGTCATTGAAGCCAACAGACCCTTGGGTAACCACAGATCTGCACCTTGGTTTTGGTTTTATCATCATCAAATAGTTTGGATTGGAAGAGACCTTGAAGATCATCCAATTCCAACAATATATCACTGTTCCAAAAAATTATTGTTGTAGCTTAATAGAATTGCTTTGGAAATCTGCAGTGGTTTGGTAGGAAATTGTCATATCCTGTATATTTTGAAAGAAATAGGCTAAAAAAATTGATATTTCTTTCAGGAATCTTTGCTTTTGCAGACAATTTCCAGTTAATCCTGAGTAAGTATTCCTGCTCCATCCCACATTTCATCTTAACCACATTAAAATGAAGGATTGACTTTTCCACTGTCTATCAGTAACAGACCCGTGGATATAAAATAAAAGTGAAATGGTGACTGAGACCCAGTATTTGAATTCCTTTGCAACTGCTAAATCAATATTTGCTTATCCAGCCCAAAACTCATGAGTTCAATATTAAAAAAATACTATTACTGTATTTACACTCCATCAGAGCTTTACAGGACCTTTATAGAGCCATGTCCCTGTGCTTCTCTATGAATTTTTTAATCCCAAATTGTATTTAACTCCAGTTTAGATAAAGTGACAACTAATCAAAAGATATGCCTTCTGGAATGAGTAAATTCTATCTTACTTAAATCCTTAGGATATTTCCATTCCTTACAGTGAAAACAGGATCATATCAATAATTTAAAGAATAATTTTGTGACCTTACGCTCAGTTGTAACTGTCTACAGCACTTTCCATGGATTTCCATGATAAACCTTAAGCTGAATTTTACTGACAGGATCTGATTGCCTCGGCCATCGTTTCATCAGGCAAATGCAGCATTAACACTTGCACCCTGCAAGGAGAAAATGCAAGCAACAGTCTGGTTATCCAAGGAAATGACTGTGTTTCCATCTTACCCTGCACAGAGCTATCACAGCTCTGTTAACACAAAACTCTTTTTGTTCTGTCCATACTTGTCAATTAATAGATTATTTTTTATAATATTTCAGGCATTTATCTTGCTTATTGTAAACAATATTAATGTGTTGCTAATGCTCAGAAATCAGCCTCCCCATTCAGGAGAATAAACTGAAAAGCTAAGGGGTAAAAACGTAATTATGTGAAATGTATTGGAACATTTCCCTTTCAGTGAACATATAACATAAAGTCATAGAATTACAGAATATTTTGAGATGGAAGGGACCCTAAAGATCATCTCATTCCAACCCCATGGGCAGGGACATCTTCACTAGACCAGGTTGTTCAGAGTACCCTATTTTTGCTCTTGCATAAGTGTCAAAAGGACTCTTTTTGGTTCTTTTTGACGTACGTGTTTTAATCCAGCTTGGAAAAGTGAATATCCTAGCAAAGTGAAGAGATTAGGTCTGAGTATAAAGACACAGCTAAGCTAATACCTTGTGTATGTTTGGGGTAAAGAGCAAACAACAGTGAAGTTTAGCTTGGAGAAGGAAATCAAATCAGCCTTCTCAGGAGATAACAGCAATTCAAACCAGATATTTCTCTTAGTGGAAGCTCAATACTTTTAGACTAACTGATCCTAAGGAAAAACCTTTCCATTAAGGATTATCTGTCTCTTTTGCAGAGACTTTATTGAAGAGTAATGAATTTAATGAAAAGTCCATGTAGGCATCAAGCTGAGAATTCTGGTGCTAAGACAGGGCAGCTGATCCCCTCCCTGGGATCCCACTGCTGCCATATGCATCTAATCCCGAGCAGATGAGCTTGTTTTTGATGGAGAACTGTTCTCTCTGAATGGCGAACTCACAAAGGAAAGTTGGCCTGCGTTTCCAGGCAAGAAGAAAAATGAAAGTAAAGTCAATTAGTGAGTTGCTGTCAATTTTCACAGGAGCTGTGGACTCAAAAAATCTTTAGCGCAAACTGGGGAGAAACTCTTACTTATCAACCACTTTCCTATACCTGGTTTTTCTCGGGGAAAAAAAGCCAAAACAAAACGCCATCAATTTTTCCCTATTACAGTGGATATTTTCCTTTTGATTCCATTCCAAAAACATATGGTGGAACAGCTTTCCTGTGTCTTCCCAACTTATTTCCCATGGAAGTGCACTGAGCACCAGCACGAGGCGAGGGCCGACAGCCGGGGGGTGAAATCTTCCAGTTTTATCCATTCAGGATCACATTCCCACTGCATCCCCTGGGTGCTTCCAGAGCAAACCTCCTCCACAGGCTGTGCCATCCTGGGGAATGTCACGGGCAGTCAGGGTTCCTGGGAAGGGAGGAGTGGATGGAGGTGGTTTGCCAGCAGTGACTGTGGAAATGAAACCCTTCCCACAGGAACCTGCCCACCTGGGGATTGTCCACACCACAAGGACATCTCACTAATGGGGGAAGCATCCCAAGAAATCAACTGCTGGTGTGTTTCCTTGGGAATTCTGGCAGATGGAAATGGAAAATGACTCTGCAGAGGCGGCAGAGCAGATGTCAATGATTTACTGCCGTGGCCTGCCCGTGGTCAATACAAACCAGAAACAAGGAAGAAAAATCCTATTGATAAACATAAATTCATTCTGATAATTAAAAAAAAAAAATTAAAAGAAATCCTGGCTTGATATCATATCATAAGAATTAACCCGAAGTACCCCAAACTGGAATGTTTAAAAAAAACCTATATATAGCTCAATATAATTTGTATTTATCTAAAGCCAAAAATACTGGAGCTATTTTTTCTCCCCTTTTTAGTTTCTAAACACTGAAAGATTTCACCTGCCAAAAGTCAGGAGAATGAGTGAGAGACGTTCCATCCTCAGCTGAACTCTCTTTCCTCTGGCATCAAGTTATTCCCTTAATTGCCTGAGAATTTCCTCAGAGGCTTAATATTATTTATTTTTAGTCCATAAAAATTCTCAAAAATCCAAATGTTTGAGATAATGCTCTATTGACCCTAATCTTTAATATCTACAGATATTCTGTATTGATTTCAGTAAGTCCAAATGATTTCTTTCCCACTACTCCCTGATGTGGAAAGAGAGAACCAGTTATTGCTTCTCTTGGTCAAATTCAGCCTGATTTTCTTTCTCTTTTGAATGAGCAACTGTAGAAACATGTAATATGTTGCAGTATTTAAAATTATATCATTGCATTAATGGAGCTTAAATGGATCCAATGTTCCCAACAGAGTAAAAGACAATACTGAAACTGTATTTTTACTGTTGGCCTCATTTAGTGAGACCAAAACTTCCAGAAACGAGGTGATATTTTGATAAAAGTGTCCCTGCAACTTTTGGGCTGTTTTACTCCTGAATGATGAAAACTCTGTGGAATAAAGCAGAGTTTTATTCCCATGCCTTTGGCAACTCTGCAGTGAGGTTGGGTAAACATTAGGGAGCAACATGTAAAAAGTAACTTTCTCAGAGGAACTTTTTGATCCCTTCATTCCTAAAAGATTAGTTCAGGTTTTTACTGGGCAGGCATTTGGCACTTTCATGTTTCTGTCCAAAAGTTAAGGTTCTGAGAATTTTAATCTTAGATCAAGCTTGGTGTTCAGCCCAGGCCAAAAATCCTTCAATCTATAAGTAATTTTGATGGGAATAATCTGATTTTACTCAAACATGTACAGAAGAAAAAGAGTCACATAAAAACTCCAAAAATGGCTCCTCAGTAAAGAGGAACTGTTACTGTTCCCCATTGGATCTGGAGGATGGCTCATTCTCAATTCTGATATAAACTTGCTGCTTCCAAAATTTCAAAAGCTTCCGCATAATAGAAATTGAAGTTATTAACTCAGTAGTGAAAATAAAGTTTATCCAACCAAATACCTATTTAATTTGTTTGGTTCTTTCTCAACATTTAATATAAATACCTTATTGCTACAGAAATTAGGAGGTCTCTTTCTGAGGATTCAAACTTGTCCCAGTTATTGAGGTTTGAAACATAGGTTAGAGCTAGACCACATGAAAACACCAGTGGTATGTAAACATGGATACAAAAGTAATGCATTGCATTTATTTATATCTATTTTCTTCCATGATTTGTGGTTTCCTTCTTTCCAAATATGAAAGTTTCTGTTGGAAAAAGCTCACAGAATCATTAAAATTGGAAAAGAGCTACAAGACCGAGTCTCAGCTATGCCCAGTCCCCACCTTGTCCCCAGCCCAGAGCTCTGAGTGCCACCTCCAGCCCTTCCTGGGACACCTCCAGGGATGGGCACTCCAAACCTCCCTGGGCAGCCCCTGCCAAGGCCTGACCCCCCTTTCCATGGGGAAATTCCTGCTGCTGTCCACCCTGAGCCTCCCCTGGCACAGCCTGAGGCCATTTCCCCTTGTCCTGTCTCTCGTGGTCTGGGAGAAACGTCCGATCCCAACCATCACATTACATGTAAAAGTGGGTTGGCGATTTCCAGAATCACATGTTAAAATAATTTAAAAAAAAAAAAAAAAAAAAAAAAGATTATAGTTTGCTTATTGAACCCATTGTGACATGAGGACAAGAGCCACAGTTTTTTTCCTTAAGCAGACTCCAGTGTCTGGCAGTGGTGTTTCTAAAAGTTCTTTCCCACACTTCAGTATTAACCCCATGTAAGATTTGAGCAATCAGTAGCCAATGACAGCATTCTGGTCATCTGGCTGCAGCCAGAACAGGCCAGCAGCCTAAGGGTTAAAGGAAGAGGCCCAGGTTAATGCTGCTCCTCTCTCTTGGGCTGCAGGAAGCTTTTTTGGAACGTTATTCAAAGACTAACCCTGTCCTCAGCTCATTTTTTAAGCAAAGCCTGCAGTACTTGAACCTGTCTGCTTCAAGCCTTGATTAATGTCATTAGCTGCTGTTCTCCCTCTCTCCTCAGAGCTGCCAGATGGAATGCTGAAGATTATTCTGCATCACTTAATTGGAGTTTATAATTAAAAAATGGCGAGTGCTATGGACTCCGTTTTGCCCCTTTGATCCCGACACAGACAAACAAGTTTCTCTAATCAGGAATTCCCCCGTGTCCTCTCTCAGAGCCTGCCTGAGCTCATATGCCTCTCATCTTGCTGTATATGTTCTTTTTGCATCATTCCCCAAAACTGTGGAGGCAAATTATGGTCATACATGTTTTTCCCTTTCAAAAAAAGTCATCCTACATATGGAAATGCAGCTCTTTCTATGTCCTCCTGTGCATCCCTCCCACAACACGCAGCAAAATAGCAGCGTGTGCCCAAACCACACATATGGCTCCTGGAAAGTCAGCTCCAGGACTTTTGGAAGTTCAGCTGAGGATAGTTTTGAGAAGTGACTTTCTGCGTCATTTTTGGAGGGGAGCCAAACTGAGCAAAGGCAATTATACCTCCGCTTCTGTTTGGAGCAGGAGCAGCGTGGATGTGCACACACAGGAATGCGCATAAAGTTTGCACAGCGATTTTACAGCAGCTGCTTCTGCATTTCTCTGTAAACAGCACCGCTGCAGGCAGAGGTAACACAGGAACTGCTCAACGTTCATCAGTTGTAAGAAATGGGTGGTTCAGACCTCTTTTTTCCTTCTGAACTTGCAGTGCACACCACAAAACTCCTCAGAGAATGTTCTAACACATGTAAGGTGTTCAGTGAAGATGGCCCACGATGACTGAAATGTCCTCCTTCAGAAAAGGAGAAATGTGAGAAGTACCATCAGTGGCCTTCAGTGCTGTGGTAGCAAAAAGGCTGCTGGACTGGAGGGTGGCTTATGGGCATAAATCATTCTGGCTCTGGTAGAAATTGTTCCCTGGGAGGGTGGGCAGGCCCTGGCACAGGGTGCCCAGAGCAGCTGTGGCTGCCCCTGGATCCCTGGCAGTGCCCAAGGCCAGGTTGGACACTGGGGCTTGGAGCAGCCTGGGACAGTGGGAGGTGTCCCTGCCCGTGTTACTGGAGTTTCTTCCCAATATCCCAAAAATGGCACTAAGAGACACTTTTCCTTTTGTTGAGCAGGCCCATGATTGATGTGCTGGATCTTCAATCATGTCCTATTTCTTATGGAAGCGTCTCCCCCCTGCCCCCCTCCAATTTGTCTCATACTAATTCTTCTCTTCTACAGCGAGTTTTATTATTCATGAAAGATAGCTGCTGCAGAAGAAGCAAGAACTGAAATGTTTAATGTCTCATGGAGCTGGAGGAGCTGTGGAAAGGCTGGACAAGGACCCATAACTCCAGAAGAAACACCAGGTAAACCCTTGTAGGCCAAGAGGAAGCCTGGGCTCTCTTCAAGACTTTAGGGTTGAGAAGAGAACTGTATCCACCAGTTCATGTTCCTTTCACTGTGCCAGTGGACTACAATGGGAAATACATAGATTTTCCTGAAAAAAATTTTGGTCCTGGAAAAGCTTTCCTGTGTTGTACAAATAATAAAGAAGCAGATGAGCTACATAGTCTGGAGGAACAAATGCTCAGCAATGCTGTCCCCACAGGCTCTCCACACCTCAGCAAAGCATTGCCCCAAAATAGATTTATCTGTACATATTTAGGGCCAAAACAGATATTATTGTCATCACAATACAGGAAAAGTAATTTGAAACTGCTGACATGTAGCTTAGGGATAGAGTTTACAAAGAAAGTTTTTCAGCTCTTAACTGCAATATTTAGTGTTGTCCAAGTGTAATGATGAGATACTTGAGATTCAAGTCTGTGTGTGTAATTATCTAAATCCATAAATTATAATCCCAGAAGGTAATAAACCCAGTCCTTCTGAAGAGCAACCAGCAGAGCCCATAATTTGCTGCTGCTGCTGCTGCGCTCGGGATCAGCAGCACACAAAAGTCAAAACGCAGGCTGACGAGGGATGCTGCCCATCACCACCCAGACTAAAGCGAGTTATTTGACAAAACAAGGCCACTTCCATGCTACACTTGTGGGTTTTTTGCCAAGTTCTCCTGGCAGCTGGTAAAGAAGGGGAAACCAGAAATAGGGAATGACTACTGATTCCTCCCTTGGACAGAGTCAGATCTGGCTCAAAGCAGATTTCTTCTGAAATTACTGTTATTTCAGCATTTTTTATTTTCCTATGAACAGCTGTGATTGACAATATGACTCAGTAATAACCTATACTTAGCAAAAAGAGTGTTTCTTTGTAATTAGGGTGTTTCTTTCAAGTTTAGACCACACTTATGACTGAGGTACTTACTTTTTTATTTATTTCAGTGCTTTTCCTTTTAGTCTTCTATTCTCATGTGTTTTTTCTTTTGTAAGTGTTAAGATGTGTAAAATAGAGGTTTATAAGAAAGAGTGTGGAAGAAGAAGGCTGGAAGTGTGTATTTATTTCATGTGTCCATCACCCAAAGCTGAAAAGCAAATGCTGCACATTTTTGGGGACACATCCCCTATTTATGTGAGGGGTAAGAACAGTGCTGAGGTTGTTCTTTGAGAATGACAGCACTCAAACAACTTAATGAATAGTTTAGTCAAAGAATAGTTTCCTAGGCCACAATCAAGGCATATTAAGGAACCAAATGCGCCCCTCCTTGTTCCTCCAGACTCATCTGCCAAATCAATGGGTTTGGGGCACAGGACTCCTGTCTGGAAGTCGTTGTGGGAAATTGTGTCAGTGCTTATCAAATTGCAATCTATAACCAGATGTTCGATTATAATATCTTAGAATCATTGAATAGAATCCCAGAATGGTTTGAGTTTGAAGGAACTCAAAGCCCATCCAGTGCCACCCCCTGCCAAGAGCAGGGACACCTCCCACTGTCCCAGGCTGCTCCAAGCCCCAGTGTCCAACCTGGCCTTGGGCACTGCCAGGGATCCAGGGGCAGCCACAGCTGCTCTGGGCACCCTGTGCCAGGGCCTGCCCACCCTCCCAGGGAACAATTCCTGCCCAATATCCCACCCAGCCCTGCCCTCTGGCACTGGGAAGCCATTCCCTGGCTCCTGGCCCTCCAGCCCTCGTCAAGAGTCTCCCTCCATCTTATAAGAACTCCTTAACATGTCATAGACTCTTTGTCTCTTTTTCAAATGTATGAGACAAAATTTTTAAATAAATGTTTCTTGCCAGCTCATTAAAGTTGCTCAGAATGCCACAGAAAACTGTGGATCAATCATTCCTCATTACACACACACCTAAATTTCAAATGGCCATATGCAAAAGGCTCTTGCACATATTGAAATTCACACCATTTAGCAGCTATGATTAAACCTGAAAATCTCACTAAAAAATCAATGTGTTTTTTCCACTCAACTCATGGGCACAGGATTTCTCACGCAGACCTTCAGTTTAATGACACCTAATGCATTTCACAAAGCAGCAACATTTAAATAACAGTCAAATAGTTAATAAATTGCTGAATCAGGACTGAAGCACATACATGATACTTACATTTAAATTTCAAGGGGCAGGGGGCTTAGTGGGATTGTGATGTGAACTGTGAGCTGTTTAAAGGGGATGTTCTCTTCACCCCCAGAGCCCTTCATTATAGGTTTCTAAATCGTTGCCAGTTGCAATCATATCTTTATGGTGACCCCCAAAATTTAAATAAGCAGCACATTTTTTCTCATCAGATTTTGAGCCTGTTCCTAACAGCTGGGACCCAAAATATCGTAACTGTTGCCTTGGCTACGAGTCCAGCTCAGAGGCGTTTTTAAATGGCCTTTTTAAATTCTAGCAAAGGCAACAGAAAACTCTCCTGTGGGATATATAAGATGTTCTGAGACTTTCCCAGAAGTGAGATTCAAGAGGGTTTTAAAATTTTTTGTCCTATCTTTTTGCTCTTCAGAATATTTTTGAGCTGCTAACAAGCAGGTCTTACCCAGCTGAGCAGAACATCTGGCACCTCAGCGTGGGGTGCAGGTGATGGAGAACCAGACTGAAACAGATGTGGCCACTCACCTGCATCAACACTCCTGCTGCAGTCAGGGCTCCTTGGGCAGTTCAGGGAACACCACGCAGCCTTTCGGAGAAATTCTGAACAATTACGTGGAGCTAGCAGAGATTTAAACACTCTGGTACCTGAGGAATAAAAAAAAAAAAACCTATTTATTATTATTGATTGAATTGCCCTGTCCTCAGCACAGCAATATTTCATGGAAGTGCTAGAAATATATTTGCTTTGCTCATTATAACATGATGTGCACAAATCTTTTATTTAAAATCCCTCAGTAAAGCTTCTGCATAATTAAAGTTCCTCATGCTTAAATACTCTTTCTGCATAATCATACAAAGCCAGCCTAAGATTGTGTGGTCCTCTTGGCTTTGAGAATTAGGGGAAAACACTACAAGGCAAAACAGGATTTTTTAACAGACGGGGGTGTAATGAGTTTCTGTGAGAAAGGCTTCCATTGTCTAAATTCTTTTAAACAGCGCTGCTTTTCGTGGAATAACAATAGAACTTCTGACACGAGTCAGTGGCAGCTTTTAAAGGATCATAATGCATAAAATGCATTTTTTTACCATTTGCGTTTTTAAACTGTTATGTTGTTCCAGAGAAACAAATAGGCCCAACACATTCCTAACTGCTCCTTAAATGAATGTCACACTGGAAAAAGCTCCGTTTTTGTCAACCCTCCCAAAGATTAAACACAAGAACCAAGTGAGTTTGTATTTTGCTCCTTAGAGATGGGCTCCTTAACACTGATATGTCTGAAATATACACCTTTTATCAGCTGCCAAGGTCCTGAATGCACGTGCAATAAAATCTGGAAATAAATAAATAAAATATGGAAAACCCACATTTTTTTGCCACTTTTGATCACTAGTCCTTCTTACTTTTGGTAAATGAATTTTTTCTTCTATGCTGGGAAGTGGCAAACACTAGAGAGAAGGAGCCAGAATGGACTCTCTCCTTGCTAGCAATAAAAATTGGCATTTCCTTTCAGCTAGAAAAACTTCAGGAACATCCTTCTTTATAAGTCTTCTGACCATCCTGGTCTCAAAGTGACAGTAAATGGTTGCAATTCTCACACATTAGGTAAATTTCAGAAAATAAGCACCCTCACTGATAATTTTGATCACACAGAGTTCTGGGTTACTTTCCTCCAGCACAACAAGAGCTGAGCATTCCCCGAGGGGTCAAACTGGGAAGTGGTTCTGATATGGGCAGTGAAGGAAGCAAGAGCCTGTGAGATCCCTGTTGACCCCTCAACATGGACTTCAATCCTGTATTTTCTGGGGAAGGAAGGAGGAGATATCCTGGCCCAAGCTTTTCTGTTGCAGCAGCTCCTTTCCATCTGGGTTGGTCCTCATTTCCTTCTGTTAAAGAGAATTTGGAAGAATACACAGGTCTGGGACGAGGGTGGTCAGGTACCCTAAAGGAATCTGTGACAAAGGACAAAAGTCCCCTTGGAGTTTAACACTCCTGGGAGCTGGATAATTCTTCCCAGTAGATTGCTGACCTTGGCAGGAAAGCATCAGCCTGCTGGTGTAAAAGAAGAGGAGAGCCAGGCCCGCTGTGGGAGCAGCCCAGCGAGCTCTGCCTCCGTAGGGTGATCCGTAGCAGGCTGAGCCGCTTTCCCAGCTAATCCATGGATAAATCCCTGTGATAAAGCGGCCATCCCACGGCAGCTCAGTCGCATTCCTCCACGTGTTCCACTCGTATCCAGGCAACAGGAGCACCAAGGCCAGCTAGAAGCAGAGGTGGGATGTAAGGGTAGGGGTCCGGGCACATTTTCTGTGACAGGGCAGGGAGGGCAAAGGGCTAAAGATGGGGTATTGATTAACATTTGAATCCATTTGCATATTAAAATAGTTCAGCTTCTTGTTTGAGTTACTGAACTGTGATCCAGCTAATGTATGAAGACACGCTGAGAAAGTATTTTAGGTCAAGAATTAACTGTAAAATTCCATCTTCTTGCTATATGTATTTAATTTTTCCCTTTGCTCTTCTACTCACCAGCCCTCCTAATTTGTATTTCTATTGAATTTTGACTTTATGATAAGTTCAGCCCCCTGTCTTAGCCAAGACTGTAGGACCAGATGGCAGAAATTTAGGTACACACTATCCAGCTGTTAGCAAAGGTATTTTGGTTTCCTGCACATTATGGAATATTAATTATAGACAGCTGGGATAGAACAAGGAGCATAGCAATTTTTCAAGCAAGATTGCAGCGAAAAATAGTGACAGGTATATCCTTCCATGAAGAAAATACTTTAATAACTTCTCTATTTTTTCACAGAGACAATTCAAAATCAATGGAAACTTGGTTTGATATCCAGAAATCCTTTGGAAAATTACAGTATCAGGCTTGATATTGTATAACAGAGTACAGAAATCCCAGTTAGCAGAGCAAATACATTGGCAGTGTTACGTGTCAGTGAATAAAATGGCTCCATTTAAAACATTTAGTTCATGTAATGTGGATCCCAGTTTTATTTAATTCAGTAAGTTGTCAGAACACTTCTCCAGAATGGAAATAATTTTTCTCATTTTGAGAAAGAGCTTGTGTGTAAAAAAACCCAGAGCAAAGCACTTGGAATAAGAAGCCAGCAGATTGTTTTGGGCTGATATTAAACAGCTTTATTTCATATAAAATATCCTTTTTGTATATAGATAATGACCTGAAATCAAGAGAATGAACCCAGGTAGTGGAAGTTACCTCCATTCCTTTGGAAACAAAATAAGGGAAGTACTTGAATAAGTACTGAATTAACTGGTGGGGACCATTTCCTGCCATGCCCATGGGATAAGAGGGATCTCCAAAAATCTCCTCACCTCAGCAGCAGCACAGCTGAGCAGGGAGAAAACTCCAGAGATGTCTCTTCTCCTTTGAGTCACTCTCTCTCCAGACATGGATCACTGCTAAATAGGTGAAAATGCATTCAGTTCTTATTTCATCCAATGGATTAAAACATTTAGGTGGATTAGAGAGTGATTTCCTTACCCTGGCTGTGGCGTCAGGTTGTAATGGTGTTCTGGCTGTCTGACTGAAAGACAGAAAAGCACATTTCAGATGGAATCATGCCTCTGGCTACAAAAAACAGTCTGGAGGGTGAGGATTTAGTTGGGAAAACTAAGCCAGCTAATCAAAAAGTGCTGAAGCAGCATAAGTACAAAAGGGCTGCTCATACTGTAGGAGTTGTGCTGCTCCATTGCTTATCACAGAAGTTTTAACTATGCATCCCTTGGACTCATCCCACTGGATTCATCCTAATTAACTCCTGGTGGCCCATGGATCTGTTGTACTTTCAGCAGAACGCAGCTAAGCCAAGCCTGCAGTTTGAGTCCAAAACAAGGGATTTATAAACAGAAAGCTGCAGACAAAATACAGGAAAGAAGCCCACATATCCTTGGACAAAAGCACTGAAGAACAATGGTGATGTGAATTGTTCTTAATAGAAAAAAAAGTTATTGACAATAAAAATGGGACTTGGTCCAGATTTATATTCTTAATAATTTAACTTTTTGAGCAAAGCTGGAATTGCTCTTTCTGGCTCAAGAGACCATGCAGGGCAGCAAGTTGCTCTATGTGGTGCAGAGACGGTGAAACTGGGTTGGAGCAACCCCTGGGATCAGCCCAGGCTGGGGCTGAGCAGAGGGAGCAGCCCTGGGAGAGGCCCTGGGGGAGCTGTGGGGCAGAGCTGGCCTTGCCCCGGCCGTGTGCGCCGGGACCCCAAACCCCCCTGCCCTGGGCTGAGCCCCAGCGGGGGCAGCAGGGGAGGGGGGATTCTGCCCCTCTGCCCCCTCAGCTGAGACCCCCCCTGCAGAGCTGCCCCAGCCCCGGGCCCAGCACAGGCAGGAGCTGGAGCTGCTGCAGAGAGCCCAGAGGAGGCTCCAGCGTGATCAGAGGGATGGAGCAGCTCTGCTGGGAGGAAAGGCTGCGAGAGCTGGGATTGCTCAGCCTGGAGAGGAGAAGCTTTGGGCTGAGCTCAGCGTGGCCTTGCAGGGCCTGAAGGAGCTGCAGGAAAGATGGAGAGAGACAATTGCCAAGGGCTGGAGGGCCAGGAGCCAGGGAATGGCTTCCCAGTGCCAGAGGGCAGGGCTGGGTGGGATATTGGGCAGGAATTGTTCCCTGGGAGGGTGGGCAGGCCCTGGCACAGGGTGCCCAGAGCAGCTGTGGCTGCCCCTGGATCCCTGGCAGTGCCCAAGGCCAGGTTGGACACTGGGGCTTGGAGCAGCCTGGGACAGTGGGAGGTGTCCCTGCCCATGGCAGGGGTGGGATGAGATGAGTTTTAAGGTCCCTTCCAACCCAAACTATTTCATGAATTCATGGAGTGAGATTTTGCACTCCCATTTTCCTTTCAGTAAAACATCGGAGCTGGATTTAATTCTTTAAATTCACCTGCCTATTGCCATTTCAGATCCCCTGAAGTCTCCTGCCCAGGCTCTTGGTGGTGATCCAGACTGGCATGTGTGTCCTCTAATTCTCTCAGCACACCCTCCAGGTGCTTGCTGAAGTTTTGGACGCTAAACACCATGGCACTAAACAGCAAGGATTCAGCTACTGATCCCTAAGTCTCTAGGTTTTCCATCACTGAGATTCTCAATTTACTAAAGTTAATACATGCAACATAAAAGTTCAAACAGCACCGAACAACTTGGACAACAATTATGGAAAGAACAAGGAATACCAAACAGAAGGAAAATCAAAGGGACTTCTAGAATGAGTATTTCCGAAGTCTAAAGCTCCAGTTGCATAACTTCTAAACATTAACTGAAGAAATAAAAGAGTAAAAAGTGGAATTATACGTGGGTAAGTTCTGAATGGAAGCACAGTTAATTGCAGCAATACAGTCCATGGAAAAAGTCCAAAAATCTCAGCTGAATTATCAGATAAGATATTACTTGTCTGAACACTTTATATATTTACAGCCTGGTTTTCATGATCAGTGACAGAAAGTATGAATTAGTTTTATTCCTTTCTCGTCAAACTATTTACTTAGATTTTAAAGGAAGGAAATAACCATTGTCAGTCATATGAATTGAATATATCATTATGTACAAGCAGGCTTTAAACAGCAAAATATGATCGTGTCAGAAGAGGTTGCTTACCTACCAATTTTGTGAAAGTCATGATTTGAATATGCCCTGACTGATATCCCAACAATGCATCTCATCTTACACTTCGGATCTCATAATTTCCCTAGTGAGTCTCACAAATGGAGAAAAAAAAGGCTTGGAAAAGGCTTTTCTTTCACATTTTCTGTTAAAAAAAAAAGTCAACATTTAAAATTTATTTGCCCACACTCCTACTCTCAATTCAGCCTCAAAATCTGTTCCAAGTGTTTCCTATTTACAAGCTTTTTTTGAAGTTAACAGGAGAAGTGTAAGAGTTCTCCTGTGGATGTTTTCTGGGTTTTTTAAATATTTATTTAACAGCAGACCTTCACTCAGTGAATTTTCTCCCAAACAGAGCTCTAAAATAAATTGGTTCCTGAGGATCAATTCTTCCTGTCATCTGTTGTGCAACAGCATGAGGGATAAGTTCCTTGCAAAATAATTTTAACATACTTTTCTTCTTCAGTAAGACTTTGGATCCCATATAATTGATAATATCTCCAATGTAAAGAGAAGCTTGAGCTGGTGCCAGGGGCTTCCTTTGCCTGGATAAAATGACCACCAATTTGTTAGCAGGGTCTGACCCAGCAAACTTGGGTTTATTTCTATGTAACAGCCTCTTACTTTTCCCGACTTTTTCAATAATTTACACAACACAACTTAAGTCAAAAAAAGTCAAGAAAAAGGAAAAAAATATTGGGAAAATGGGAGAAAAAAATCCCTCAACTTAAGGAATGTAAATGATTTTGCCGTTTTCAATCAAGAATTGGCACAAAGTCTTGCTGATAGGGAAGGAGAATGAAGCATCATCTCCAAGGCTCCTAACCTGGAGAAGCTTTTCACTGTACACACCATTGAACAAAATATCCCATTTTGGCTGTGCTGGGTTCACACACCCTGGGAGGGGGAGTGAGAGAGAGGGTTGGGGAGACAGAGTAACCCCTCGGTAGTGTTTAAAAGAAACAAATAACAAGGGAGTTTTGTGCCTGGCTTTTTGCCCTGGGTTTTGTTTCTAACCCCAGCCAGCGGCAGCCGCGTCCTGGCCCAGGGAGTCCCTGAGACCCTTGGTGATCCCCGTTATTTGGTCCAGCTGGAGTGAGACACAGACACTTGCCCCTTTTTCGGGAGCCTGCGGGTCTGGCTCAGCTCCAGAGCAGGATTCCAGTTGTGCACAAATCCCTTTGATGCCCTGGGGGCAGAGGCTGCTGTGTAAAACCGCTGGCAGAGCTCAGCCCATCCCTACCATTGCTGGGAGGCATTGCTCTGTGCCTGCCCGAGATAATATTTGGAACCTGGAGCACCCAGACAAAAAGTTTCCCTCCCGCAATGCCTCAGATTCTTCCCATATAGTAGCCTCAGATAAAGCAGAAATGGTCACCCTTGAGCTTACATGGCTAGAAATAGAAAGTCACAGCCCACTAATTAGATGTCTAATTAGACACTACTGACTCTCATGCCCTTTCTGTAACTCGGACATCAAATACACACCATAAACTTCTGCATATGACAGAAATGGGATCACCTCTCTCATTCTGCAAGCATTGACTGCTGGTAATAGGGGAGTTGTACAGTGCTGGAAGAGGTGTGTTGCAAGCAAAGGCTGAAGTGGAAGTAATCAATCTATTAAATATTTCACACACAGTGTATTTCCCTCAGATTAAACACATGAAGTCCCTTTCAACCCAAGCTGAACAAAAAGAAGCAAAATGTCAAGCTATTATGTTAACATTTTCCAACTTCAGGTCTTTATCAGCTCTCTGAGACAAAGACCAAATCGAGCTTTCATGTCTGAACATGGCGAGTAGGATGCAGGAGGTGCAGCACTGCTGTCAGACATTTGGATCATTCCTCACCAAGCAGAGAGAAAAATGTCAGCTGAGATGTTCACACAGAACTTGACATTTGGGTAAGCGAATATAACCTTCAAATCTGGCTTTCCTTTTACATGCAGCAGAAAAATACAAAAGTAATGGAGACAGGCAAAGCAGAGTTTGAAATAATCATAGCACAACATCTTATTAGTCCAGATCCTGCCTGCAGGGCCTAATCTGAGGCCTTGTTCCAGCAGCTGTGTGTCACCTCAGAAATGAACTATAAAAAATTAAAGCAGAGAGCAGCACTGTGTGTTTTTCAACTCCAGCCTAGCGAGGTTGTGATCTCTAAATAGGTTCTGCCAGGGAGTGCTGTGCCTGCAGCTACAACCTACAAATGTAGGACATGCAGAACACGGAGCACTCGCTCTCTGCCTAAATATTTGTTAGAGGAACCCCAGCACGCCCCAGAGAGGAGGTGCCTCTCCCCTCTGCCAGTCTGTGACACGTGTGAGTCTGCAGTTGAAGCTGGAAGTTGGTAAGCTGAGCATCACCATCTATAATTCACCCTCAAAAGGATATTATTAAGATCAGAGTGAGAGGTGTAATCAGGGCTGAAGGGTGGCAAACCTCCACCACTCAAATTCTGTAAGTCTGTGTTCCCCCCTGAGGTTTGCTACCCCAAACAACTCAGCAGAGGTTAAAAATGGACACACACAGAAAAAAGGAGGGATAAAACACAAAGGAGGGAGCACTGCTATCAAAACTTACTCTGGCTTTGGAAGAGTGCTCTGGAAAACCCCACACAACACAGAGGCAGATGCTTCATATTTGGTTTGCTTCTGTAACTTAGGCGGTTGCAACTCCATTGTCTTAAAACAATTCAGTGATTTGTATCATATCACTAATGGTGCTTAAAGTAAGAGTTACAAATAATACCTGGGAGCTAAATTTCAGCTATTTCATCAAAAAAGCCCCTTTTGACAACAATTTTTTCAAAGATTTCTCATTGACACAATTATCCAGGATTTGCATTTTAATTACTCCATGTTTTTAATTTCACCAGAATTTTCCAGATCTATTTTTTCCTGATATAATTTTGAGAAAGTGGTATGATCATAGAATCTCAGAAGGGTTTGGGCTGGAAAGGACCTAAAAGCCCATCCAGTGCCACCCCTTCCACGGGCAGGGACACCTTCCACCATCCCAGGCTGCTTCAAACCCTGCCCAACCTTGATAGCAGAGATAACACCATGGACATAAATGAATATGACCGAGTTTTATTCTCCCAAACAAGATTTAAGAGATGGTAAAATCAAAGTCAAATAAGGAAAAAATACCAATCAAGGCTTGTTCTTTGAAAATAGATCCTTTCAGCCACCTGAAGTTGAGAACAGCCCATGTTACTGCAGAGCTCCACAGCCTGCAAGAGGAACCCTACAAGGGTTGAATTGTCAAGGTACTGGACACCCAGAAGTTCTGATCACTGTTTGAAACGTCTGTTTACTAAAGGAGAACCAAGCTTTTGAAATTCATATCTTAAATTTTCAATAAAGGCAAGCAATTTCAAAATTATGTGTTTTTCCATAGCTTTTCTCCATAGCAGCAGTATAACTTTTGTTAAAGACTCACTTGCTGGAAAAGATGGTGTTGCCTTTAGTTTAATACTCAAATTAAAAAAAAAAAAAACAAAACAACAAAACAAACCAGAAATGTTGCTGTTGACAGTAAATTTTGCTGTAGAACCTCAAACTCCATCATGTAAATCTCTTTACCATGCAATCGAAATAACTTCTCCTGCAAAAGGATCCACAACCAAAACACTAAATCAAGCAACCACCTCTTCTCACACATGAGAAGTCTGGTCTCAGTTCAGCAATTACATAAAAGTACAGAATCTAACAGTAAATAACCCAAATTTCTGTCTTACCAGACACTGAAATCATCATGAAGCAATATCTCTCCAGAGTTTTTAATATCAAGGCACAGGAAGGACATGAAAAACTCATCAAGAACAAATCTCCTCTTTAGCAAACCAGGGAAATACTGGATCTGTCAAAGCAAACGTGAACAGAACAGAACAGAATCATGGACTTGTGTTATGAGTTGTGTGCATGCCAAAGGTTAAAGAGACTCAGATTCTCAGTGATGTTAAATCTAAATGGCTCCAAATATTTTACACATTTATCTCATCTGAATAAAGACCAGCTGAGTGATGAACAGGGCTGTTCACAAGCAGCAACGTTAAACTCCCTGCACAAATCCGTATTCAATGTATGGATTTGTAGGACTGATAAAAGGTGTGTCTGGCATAACCTCACTGAGGTTACAGCACAGCAGAACGTTTGCATCCCAAGCTTCTGGCAGTGAGCCAGATGCCTCTGGTTGTATAACAAACTGATCAGCATCTTTGGGCAGATTTTTTAGTCTGCAGCACCTCCTTGAAACTGAATGGAAACTGCTCACTGATGTCCTCACTGTTTGGCTGATGTGGTGTTCTGGCACTGCTTCCTTCTGTCCTGTCATATTCCCATCTCCTTGTATCATTCAGCTGAATAATCTCCTCCAAAAAGAAAAAAAAAACCACAACAACAAAACCAAACCAAACCAAACCAAAACCCTTTTCATTTCAGTAATATCCAAATGAAACCGTGACAGTGACAAATGAAAGGTTTACTCCTTCCATTTGGGTTATGTTTTACTGCAGTTTCTCTTGGTGGAGATGAGCTTTAAATAGAATTTGCATTTCTTTTCCTCTCTTTCCATTTTTTTTGTCCCCACTCCCTTAAGTAATATTGTATTGTGTCCCTGTAATGGTGTATTGTATCCCTTAAGTAAAATTGCATATTTAACAAAAAAAAAAAAATGTTTTCAGTGAATATCACTAAAGGAAATAAAGAGCTACAGTTAAGTGCAGCTGTTGCAGTAATTGTGTGGGAGAATACTGGGAATGCTGAAAGGTGATTGGGTAATAAATTACTCTGTGCACCATCATAGAATCATTTTGGTTGGAAAAGACCTTTATGATCATCAAGTCCCACTGATAACCCATCACAGCCACCACTGACCCGTGTCACTTTTATTTGAACAGTGGGAATAAAATCAAATTCACATCTGCCATCCAGTGCTAAGCACAAGGGGTGTCAGTGATTGGGGGAGTTGGACCAGAAAACCTTTGAAGGTCCCTTCCAACCCAAACCAGTCCATGACTTTGCTACACTTGAGCACTGAGCGCTCTGAGTGCGCTCAGGGCAGAAATCCAATGTGTTTGCAGCAGTGAGATATCAACTCCTAGAGAAATAAGGCATGAAAAGGCCAATATTTTGTGGTTTTTAATGAACATTAACTCCAGATTAACCAAAAAGCCATGTGAGAAGTTCTCAGTAAAAGCTACCTGGGGACTCAGACCACAGGAGACAGCATTCCGTAAAATTAAATCTATGCACAGAGTTTGAGATGAGGTGTGAATTCATTTGGAGTATTCTCATTTTCTCTTCTATGTGCCAGAGAACACACGGCAAAAAAGTTCAGATGTGCTTCAAATAAGGTCTAATTACTTCCAGACTGGGATATCAAGGATTATTAAGAAAGGAACATTCAAGCAGATATCAGTTTTAGCTCCAAATCATGGATTTCAGCTGAAAAAGGCATAAAAGAAAAAAATTCCGGCGTTAAATAATGTAATGCCATTCTGAACTTTTATAAAATACTGGGTTTACAACAAATTTAAGCTTGTTCTGGAAGACCTACTGAATTCTGTAGTCACTAGAGGTCACTATTAGTTTTGAATCGTTCGAGTCTGCTGACTTCTAAATCTTCTTCAGAATGTTCTAAATTTGAGAACTTGCCTCCATGAAATATGTTCATGTTAAATAAAGGTACTTGGAATAAATATATAAGTGTCTTCCTCAAAAAAATAAGCCCAGAAGTACAAGTCAAAAGTTCTGGTGAGGAGAGTGTTTTAAAATATTGAATTTGTCGTGGTTCTGCCAGTCACAGGTTCATTCTGGTGACTCCAGCAATAAAGAATATTGAGATGAGGTGCCCCAAGAACAGCAGAGATTATCTTGGCATTCATTCAAGTCATAACCCACCAGGAAAAGGAAAGAAAATCAGGAGAATGGCTGGACCTTGAGATACTCAGGCACTGACTCACAAGACAACAGAACAAGAAGTGATGGTCGATATTTGAGGGGAAAAAATTAAAAACAGAAACAAAACCGGTGAAAACTAAAGGCTTTTTGGATGTTGTCCGCACCTTGTCTAATATCTATTGCTACTCTGACCTACATTAAAGTCATTTGTGTGAGGGATTTGCTGCAGAGCTGTCACTGCTGCTGCCCCCACACCACATTTCTGGTGCTGAAGTCGCCTCTTCATTGTTTCCATTTTCAGCAGGAGGTCAGTGAGGGTGAAGACTGAGCACAAAAACCTCTCAAAATCATTTTCCTTTTCTAAATGCAAACACAAGACATTAATGACTCTGATCAGAATGTCAGAGACAGGCAGTGTCTCTCCGGTCCTTGCTGCACCCAGAAGGAACCAGAGCTGCTGAAAGGGCTGGAGGGGATGTCCTGAGAGGGGCTGAGGACTCTGAGCTTGGTACATTTGGGAAAAAGGAGGATGAGGCTGAGCTCACTGCTCTCTGCACAGGAAGGAACGTGGTATCTACGGATGGGAATAGCCCAAAGCTCTTCCAGATGAGTTTTTACCATACATTAGGAAGTGTTGCTTTCCAGAGAGGATGACCAAACACTGGAAGGGCTCCTTGGAGAGGTGGTTGATGGCCCGGGTCTGGCAGGGTTTGAGAGCCATTTGGACAATGCCCTTGAGATCATGCTTTAGCTTGCTCAGCCCTGAACTGCTCAGGCACTTGGATTAAGGGATGGTTGTGCTCCCCCCATGGAAATAGTCTGTTGTACTCTACTGAAAGTCAAGAGTGGAGGTGAAAGATAAAGGAAAATCTGTATATTTTGACTGGAGTAAAAACAAAAGTCAAATTTTCGCTGTACAAGGAACACTGAGGCTCCATATGGACTTGGGATTCAGAGTTCACAAAACAGAAACAAAATTTTGGATGTGATTTTGAGCATTGAGCAAATTCCCTGCCTGGGGAGGGCAGACCATGAGTAGTTAAAAGTATAAACCAGGTCAGATCTGCAGGTCCCACGGGCAGCTGCATTGTTTGACACCAAAGATGTCATATGAGCAGGCTCTGGGTGCTGCAGAGGGAGCAGCAGGTGCTGCCCAAAACTGTGAGATCCCCTTAGATAATCTAGAGGAGGAAAAACTCTCTCCCTTTCAAGGCCATTCTGGCTGGGTGGCTTCCTGGGATAATTTTTGTTATTGTTTATATAGGATTAAGGACTTCTAGGAATGAGAAGGTATGAATATGGATATTTGCTTTTCCTATATTTTCTGCTCTTGTAATGATCAATCCTCCATCTATTGACAATATTTGTCACATTTCTCACCTCCCCTTGCAGCATGAGCTTCACCTTCATTTTCTCACCCAGAAAAGCAATTAACCTCCCCACCAAAAAAAAAAAAAAAAAAAAAGCAACAAAAATGTTACAACCAACATTATGGGAATCTGGGAATCTTCCTCGCCTTTCCTGAGGCAGCATCAGGGAACTGTAAATCCCCTGTGAATTACAACAATTCCCAAACTGAGGCAGCAGGTGACTGAATGCCACTGCACCAGATGAACCCAGAAATCTCAACATCCTCTCTCCATTTCCCTCCTGTCCATCCCTACCTCCCAGAGCACTGTGTTTCTTGTATCTTTTTCTCTATTTAATCCTGGAAAAGGAATACAAGGCTATTAAAATGACACTTTGTGTGGTTGCAAGATAAAATCCTGCCCTGTTGTTATGTCTCTCATCAATACAGGGGGAGATTTATGAGCAAGAAGCCCCTCTAAGGGAGACCAAAGGAGAAGATTCAGCCAGATGTGCTCAGTTTGCACAACAACTGTTTCATGTGCCTCTGCTCTCAGAAAACAAATGCTTAAAAATCATAAATCTAAGAATTAATTCCATTTTCACAATAGTGGAAAATGAGTGTCTCCTTACAAATACTGAGAAGAGACAGCCTGAATAAGATGTTAAAGGATATGAATGTATGTCTCAGCCATTCACAAGTTCTTTGTGCAGTAAACCCAGCAAAGAAGGAAATTCAGAGAAGGGATGTATTTACTGATGAAGAACAGGGAGACAAAACATGCAGCAAAACTAAAAATATTCTGCCACAAAACCCTCCTGATTGCAGAAAATGTAATCCCATAATCAGAGATTTGCAATCCTCGTGGCTGGCATGAAGACATCACATTTCTGTTGAAGAACAGAGTCTGTAGCAGAGCATCCTTTGTGCACAATGGTTTCAGCGAATATAATTGTGTATGCATTCAACAAATGGCAATGCCATTCTAAGAAGAATTAAAGCCAGACAGCATGGGGAACACAAAGGTCAATCAGAGTTACATTAAAAACATTCTGTTCCATCTTTTAGCCATTCAGCAGCCAAGGGAGATCATTGTGCTTTGGAATGAAAGGGGAATGTTTGGGGGGCAGTAATTTCTTCTTGCCATAGACGGAGCTGGTAGTCAGAAAAAAAGCCTGTTTAATGGATTTATTTGCAGGAAAATGCAAGAGAGAGAACAGCTGTGCTAAACCACTGTTTGTCCTTGTTATTAAACAAAGCATAACCGTTAAACATGTTGGATGCAGAGAGAAAATAACCAAAGTTAGGTCTGGTTCGAGCCTTCACTCATTTCCAAATAATTTTCTTGATTCAGGTCTGTTCATTTGAGGCTTCTGCTCCTCACAGAATTGTAATTTCTTTCACAATATGTCGATTTTCTTTTCACTTCAACAAATTCAAGGGCTGACACTACTTTAACACTGATTTTACCCTGTAGTCTCATCTCTGGCTCCTAGTTAACCCTTGTTCCATAAGAGAGAAGAAGAAGTCCATCCATCATGTTTTATCTATTTTTTACTGTTCTTGAGCTTGAGTAAGGTTACCTTGCTTCAATATTTTTTTAATTATAGTGTTGAAATTACAGTGACAGTGGTTGCACAAATGGACACATCAAGATCAATAGTCAATTTGATCTGGAGAAGCTTTCTTCTTTTGTACCATGTCAGATAAAAGAGAATATCCATGGTTACTGCTATTAATATTTATACCACTCTCCACGAGGAAAGAAAAATGCTAGACAACAGAGCTGGACATTGATTGTTGTACAGGTTATTGTGCAGCATTCAAAAAAGGTACCTGAAAATGGGACTGAGAATAATTTTCCATGTTGCCTGTAGCCCAGGGAGCTGAGAAGGGATGGCAGAGTAAAGCTGGTTCATCCAAGTGCAGAATACCCAATACTTGGTGTTAAAATGGCTTCTTGCAGTGCTGTCCTTCTGAAGGACGGGAAGATCCTGGCGGAGTTCTGCAAGGCCACAAGGATTTGAGGATACTGAGGGCAAATGCCCAACCCACCCAGGCCATGGGTTTCCTCCCTGCCGTGCTCTGAGATCTGCTCCACGTCAGTGAGTAAATGTGCTCTGTCCTGTGACTTGGGGCTGAAGCACAGATGAGCCCCCCACTCACAGGGACACAGTGCGGGGACCCTGGCTGTCCACACGGGATGGGGAGAGGAATGAAAGGCTGGATAACCCCTCAGCTCCATGTGCTTGGCCTCTGGCTCTGAGGCCAGAGGGTCCATCCCCCCAAAACTTTAGGGGTTGTCTCACTGCAGTCCTGCCCTGAGTTCCCCTCCTCTCCACCGGGCTGGGATGGTGACATCAGGCACACACGAGCGCAGACTGGCCCCACTGCACCCAGAGGTGTGCACTGAGCTGCCTGGGTGACAGCTGCCGCTGCTTAGGGCTCCCAGAAGGAGGATTTTATACATATTTGCCTTTCTCAGGTCACAGAGAATCATTAAGGTTGGGAAAGACCTCCAGGATCATCAAATCCAACCTATGACTGATCCCTCTGGTCCCCAGCCCAGAGCTCTGAGTGCCACCTCCAGCCCTTCCTGGGACACCTCCAGGGATGGGCACTCCAAACCTCCCTGGGCAGCCCCTGCCAAGGCCTGACCCCCCTTTCCATGGGGAAATTCCTGCTGCTGTCCACCCTGAGCCTCCCCTGGCCCAGCCTGAGGCCGTTCCCTCTCCTCCTGTCCCTGTTCCCTGGGAGCAGAGCCCGACCCCCCCGGCTGCCCCCTCCTGTCAGGGAGTTGTGCAGAGCCACAAGGTCCCCCCGGAGCCTCCTTTGCTCCAGGCTAACAGAGTCCACCCAGGAAATCTGCCAAGTCTCTCTCATCACAGCACCAATACCTCAGTCAGAGTGGGGCAGCTGAAGACTGGCACGAGCTCACACAAATGTCCTGAAGCCAAGGCTGTCGCTGCACCCGGGCCAGGAGTCAGTGCTGTGTAACAGGTGGGGGCTGGAAAAGAGACAGAAGACAAAGGTTTTGCAGGAAAGACAAAATGTTAATTCAGCTGTAGGAGCAATTTTTTAATGTTTTTTAGTATGAAACCTGTGTTTTAGGGAAGGCTGTGCCCCAGTGGGGACAAGTGCACTGGATGGGTGGCCCCAGAGAGCTGAAGTGTGTCCACCTGCCCTAATGCCAGGAGTTCCCTGTGCCAGGAACAGGCCAGGCATCCTTGGAAACTCTCCTTTCCGTGGGTGGATCTTAGCAATAATCAGGAAAAAGCAGCAAGAACAAGAGGTGTTGTGCTCAGAATGTTGTGTTGGTTGTTTATCCATCCTTCAACACAACCTTCCATAATTGCCGAGAGTGTTTTACGGACAGAGTTACAACAGCACCACTGCTGCTCCTCCGTGCAAAGGCTGCAGGATAAGCAGCTCTGGGTTTAGCAACACAGATCAGCAATGAACAGCACTGTCCTGGAAAGTCCTGGCTCTGTGGGAGCTGCCCTGTCAGTGGGATTCAGTGCTTTTGCCTCACTTGGTGCTGTGAGCACGGAGCACAAATGTCACATTTGCCATGCACACACTGTACAGGCAGCCAGGGCAAAAACAGCTTGGTTTATTTACAAATATATCTCAAGCCCAGAATATAAATAAATCATTGACAGCAGATACCTGCCTGGCTCCTTCCTGCCCAGAATCTCTTCCTGCATCAATAAAAGCCTCATCCTCAGTCCGAATTGATTCTTTCTCCCAGAGCTGATTCTAATAAGAGAGATTAAGGTGGGGAGAAGTTGTCTGCGTAGTCCCACTGCCTCTCTCCAGTGACTCCCGAGTTGGGTCGAGATGTGTTGTTAGCCTGCTTTCTGGGCAAAATCAAATCCCTCCAGAACACGGGAAATACTTGTACAACTCTGAGTACCAGGGCCACTCACATCTCCTGACACAACAGTGCGAAGTCAGGGTGGAACAGGAACGAGTGAGAAACGATGAAGGCAGCGGCAGCATTAGGAGACAAACTCGAGGCTGGTGACAGGCGGGAGATTTGTGTCTGTTGCTGGGGAGAGGAGTAACGGGAGGGTGGGAGGGGAAGGGAAACACAGGAAAACCGAGCAGTGCTGGCTCTGGCTCTTCTCCAGGGGTGCTGTCCCCAGCCCCACCACCCCGGGGCTGAGAAAGGGTCAGGGAGTAAATAAAATCGGGCTTTGGGGAGACTGCTTTGTACTGTCAGATTTAAAAAGATCACAGAGTCACGAGAAATAATTGGCATTGTAGCATCTAATAAATTTGACAGCACATAGCGGAGCTGGGCACGGATCCTGAGGAAGACAATCACACTGAAGGGTGATTTTTAGTTGTTGTCAATTAGACACTGCTCAGGTACAGCAACGGGGAACAGAGAGCATTTGTTTTCTCTCTCGTCTTTGTAACTGACATGTCAAACTTCAAACTGGCAGTTTGTTAATTCATTAGTCTGCTTTGCACTTTTAACGAGCCTATTTATACCATCGTTTCTCATTCACATTTTCTCCTGTGTGCTGCATGGAAATTCACAGCAAATTTGGGCTCATGGGAACCAACTGTTGCTGCTAAACAATTAAGATTAAAATTTGGGCAACTTTCGAATTTGGGGACAAGAGGTCAGTGATTTTTTTGTCAGTTCTTAAAAAAATTAAAGTGGATTTTTTCTCAATTTTTTGGAAAATACATGAATATTTATTTAATCAGCTCCTCTGAACACTGAGTACCATTTCTTAGCCCCCCCAGAAGGTGTTCATTCCTAATTTACAGGATAAGAAAAGAAGAGACCCCCAAGTTTGATGCATACATTCAAGTCTCCAACTCCTTCCTGATTTCTATTTATTATTAAACTTTACCTAAACCTTTTTTATTCCAGAGGTATTACATTAGGAAAACAATACATGAACTATATAGATCTCCATTAATCAAAAATCAAACCCTTCAAGCCTTATTTCAATCTCCCTGACTATATCAATTGAACTTCATTAAATTTTGAACTCAGGTATCCATTTGCTTACATGGAATTCTTAAATAATCATCCAGTCCATTATAAGTAGCCTAGGTATGGCTGGAAACATCAGCACTAATTTTAAAACACTTTTCTTTTTGGATAGGATTTGACTTGATTTTTTGGATAGGTTTTGGCCGTCAAAAGCCACCTGTAAATCGATCAGATCCAGGTTTTTCCCAATTAAAAATGCTCTTTCCAAGTGCATCATCCATTTGGAAAAGTGCTCGGAAAGGTGTGTTTTGACTCGGACTTGCAAAAAAATCACTTGTCACATGGGCAAAGCTCGGCTAATATTTGTTTAATTTAAATTACCTGTAATTTTGTCTATCATACTTAAGTTGGCACTGTGCAGGTAGCTGCAAATAATTTTCTTTTTGTTTTCATGGGAGCTGGAGAAAATTAATCCTAATTATTTTAAATGGACTGTGCTGACTGTTTAATGTGCTGGTGCTCGAACAAAACACCTACACACCAGATTGCACCGAGAGAGAGTTGCCACTCTTCTTGGGCCCGGAGCTGGAGCGTCTGGAGAAAAGAGAGAGAACAGTGCAGGGGTGCAAAGCACCAAACCTCCACATTTAGGAGGTGTAGAAAAGGGATCAAGGCTGTGGGTGTACCTGATGTGCAGCATTAACTCTCTTAGCTTGGGCAAAAATCTTCACGGTGCAGGAAGTGTCATCAGGCAGCAAACTGGGGAAAGAGAGAAGAACCTGATTGCGACCCAATCTATATTAAAGTCAGTGCTCTGTGATAATGAGTTTGTTTAGAGAACATTTGAATTGTGTGATGATGCACACTCCTCTCCTCAGCTTTCTTCAAGCAGTCTGCAAAACCATTATAATTCATCTCCTAATAATAATTGTTATATAATTTTTGCAGAACCTTTTCAAATACAATATTCCTAAGGCACCCTTCTTTTCAAAGGAAACGCCACCTATACATCTTGAGATAACAAACCCACATTCTTCACGTTATCAGACCCCTATGTGCATTTTTAAATCAGGTTAATGACGGTACATTCCACCCTGAGGATGCTCATAAATTTGTCCTGCTGCTTGCCTGATGTTGCTCCCCAGAGCTCTCCTGGGAATTACAAATCTCCTATCCATAATCTGCTTTCACCATTTAAAAAAGATGATTTACTTTACGATTTCCATTGCCAGTGATGAGATAGATGGGCTCTGAATTGGCTGTGCTGCTTCTCTTCCTCCTTCAGGTGGTCCTAATCAGGATTTCCTGCTTACAAATGATGATGCAAATCAAGGAAACACAGGAATTTATGCCTGGGAAGAACTTGTATTGTGTGAGTTGCCTTAGAGATGTTCCCAGAGCAGCTGTGGCTGCCCTTGGATCCCTGGCAGTGCCCAAGGCCAGGCTGGACACTGGGGCTTAGAGCAGCCTGGGACAGTGGGAGGTGTCCCTGCCCATGGCAGGGGTAGCACTGGATGGGCTTTAAATCCCTTCCAGCCCAAACCATTCCACGCTTATTAACGTACTGAAAAATTCACATTGCTTTTCTTCAACTCTAACAATTAATTGCCTTTTAATAATTCTACAATTTGGTCTTAACAACACCAGGAGCCACGGCAGCTTCCCCCTGCCACGTTCCCAGACGGGCTGGGCTGACAGAGCCCTTATCCCAGACGGAATTGAGCACAGCCAGGGGGATTTTCAGCCCCCACCACATCTCTGTGCTGATGGGTTCTCTCGTGCCTGACCACAAACCAACCCTTCTGGCTTTTAATTGCAGCTGAGCTGGCCTGGGTGCAGCCACTCGTTGCAGAAAGCGAGCAAAGCCACAGAAGTTTGCTCAGATTAATGCTCATAAAGGGATGTAAAAATAGAAAAGCAGGTGGTATTTTTCTTTGACTTCGAGAATATCCAGAATGTGAAAATATGAAACAGAATAGAGCTTCCTTTGAAATTTATAAAAAATAAAGGACATATTTCTCTGCCTACTACAGCAAAGAATATTGAGCTGAAAAAAGAGAATTGGACATGCTCTGACAAGGCCAACTCAGTAATTTCCTCCCGTGAACTCACGAACCTCCTGGAGCTGGACTCCTCACCTCTTGGAACATTTTGACACTTTTAAAGGCAAAGAAGAACCGCTACAAGACACATGAAAAAGAATAAAATCTGTTCATTCCTTACAGAATGGTGGTGGTGGGATAACTCAATTTGAGTTATTTAAAAGCATTTTGGAACTTGGGAAACCAGGGACACTGGTTTCTCTTTTTTCGCATCAATGTATCACATCTCAGGAAGCCTTCTTAATTTATGATTTGGTTAATATTGATGAGACCTCTTGTACCAAAATCAGTTCAGTGGGAAGAAGAAAAGCTACTGCTTTGCTACTTTTTCATATAATTTAATGTATTTCAACTATTGTCATGCTAAGGAGTTGTGACTGAGAACCCTATGTATGTGTTTGCACAGAGAGAGAGAATTCAGGAGATATCCAGCAGTAAAAGCCACTGCTGTGAAATGTAACAAACTGCAGAGGTATTAATTAAATGCTTTTAGCTTGTTAGATTAAAAACAGTAAATTAAACCATGGATTTTAGAGTTGTCCCCACATTACCTGGTACTTTATCTCCATGGACAGGGAGCTGAAATCAAAACATGTTTCAGTAACAATTTCCTTTTACTTGAGGAATTTCCAACTGAATCCATCCATCCTGATACTGACATAAATCCAATCTTCCCTCAATGACTGAATGTGCACCAGCAAGACTTTTCATGACTCCTTACCAGAGAAAATTCTGCCTTTTTTCTTGGGTTAGGAAGTGTGCTTAGCTCTGACCTTCTTCTGGTAAAATCTATAAAAACCAGAGCTGAGGCTACATCATCTGAAACCTCTTGACTGTGCAATGGTCTGTAGGAGATACAAGAATTAAAACCTCTGCACTTGCACAGAAAGTATGTTTGGATGAAATTTCAAAACCAAAAAAATCAGATACTGGAAAAAAAATGGTATTGCAAACCCCAAATCAGCTTGATGGAGGCAAAGGTGTAGAAGTGGACACTGACCACTACACAGAATTAAAGTTGAACACTATAATTACAACTTTATAGACAGAGATATTAGGCAACCTGAAATGTCCTAGGACAAATTACTATTTCTGGAAGGTTTCTACAAACACAACAGTTTAAAATGCTCTATTTAAATACCACAGAGGTTTCTGTGAAAATAATTCCTGTGAAAAGTGGCAATGTTCTGCTAGTTCTGAAGCACTTTTGTTCACAGTAGTTCAAAAATTATGCACGGTAATATTAAATACTTGTGCATTGTTCAGACATCATGGAAGTCTTAATTTCTTCTTATTTTTTGCACAATATTGCTGAATTCAAAGCCTTGCCATATGGACCAGTGTTACACCTCTAGTCGTTTTTACCTTATATCCTTGAGGAACAGGATCTCCATCATGTAATGGGAATTTTCATAGGTGCACCTGAACCTCCACTCCTGTTAGCCAAGGACCACGAGGATCAGCAATTTAATGCTGGACAATTTAAATGCAGCACAAATAAATAGAATGAAACAAGACAGTACAGGCTGGAGTATTGAAATTTGCCTTGTGATCAAAAAAAATATAAAAATGAAGCATTTTTTTGATAATTTTGATAATTCCTTCAGAATTTGTCTTCAGTACAGTTTGGGATTTTTGTATTTTGTCCAAATCATTGAAAAAAATCATATTATGATTCTGAACTTTACTTGGTTGTGTTTATTAAAAGGTTTTCCACTTTTCAAATCCATCATAGCTGTTAAGCACAATACATCTTAATCAGTTGCAAGGGGACCCAACAACAACAGCACCTGAAACCTTGAGTAAAAATAAAAAGTGAGGGCAACTCTCCGTCTAAAAACTTTGGGTTTTTTCCCCAAATTTTTAGTGCTCAGGCAATGCTTTGTATGCCACTAAACTGGACCAAAGGGCACCAACTTTATTATCAACCACTGAAAAACTGCTGTCAGGCTGAGCCATTACAACCAATTGCTCATCCAGAATTCAAGGCTGGATTAACAGCTCTGCCATAGAAAAGAGATTTTGCAAACACACATCCCCATCACTCACCATTTCATACAATTCCTCATGGTGTTTTATGCTGGCGTTTGTCATGCAAATTGCAGACTTGGGAAAAGATGCCAGGGACTGGTGTCTTGTTTCCTCTGCCTTCTCCAAGTTTGGCTTTCCACTTTCTTCTGTAGCCTGGAAATTATGAGCTTTGGCTGTAATAAATGTAAAAATTATAAAAGTCACAGGAGTTGTAAAGTAATTTTTTGTAAGAGTTCACTATTCCCCCTCGTAATATATAAATACCATTTAAAAAAAAAAAAGAGGACGGAGAGAGATAAATCAGTTTCTGTAATTTGAAAAGTTATTGTTATTTTTAAACACAGAACAGCAAAGCACAGCACCAATATAAATTGAAGACTCAAGCTAGCAAGAGATATTAACATTAGGCTCTAAAATATGCTTTTAAGCATTCTCGAATCTTTAATAAAACCATTCATCTCAGCTCCAAAATGTTAACGTATTCCACACAAAGTTCATTGGTGACATAATTTGCTAACTCTCCTTCTCCTCTTTCTCACTGGGTGATTTGTCACTTCAGTTTCACTGAGAGGAAAAGCAGGACTGCCCGAAATCCTGAGCACAATCGGAATTAGTGAAAAATCAGGTCTAATGATGCTCATGTTTTCTTTTAGCCTTTTTATAACCATCTGCTATTGGTGCTGCTCTGTTTTCCCCTGGTGATTGGAACTGGTGGCAGTCAGGTTGTCCTTAATTAGAAATGGTGACAATGAGGTGGCTTCTTGTTTGTAACACCGGGAAGGCTTCCCGGCTTCTGTGATAGATTTCCCTTCCCTGGGAGGGTGGGCAGGCCCTGGCACAGGGTGCCCAGAGCAGCTGTGGCTGCCCCTGGATCCCTGGCAGTGCCCAAGGCCAGGCTGGACACTGGGGCTTGGAGCAGCCTGGGACAGTGGGAGGTGTCCCTGCCCATGGCAGGGGTGGCACTGGATGGGCTTTAAGGTCCCTTCCAACCCAAACCATTCAATGTTTCTGTGATTCGATTCCTGCTGAGTTGTCTCTGTACAGTCAGTTGAATCCATATTCTCATTAAGTCGTTTTCTCTCTCCCTACACTTGTCCCCATTCCTTTTTTTAAAATTTATTCATTTTTTAAATTTTTGTTTCTTTTGAAAGCTCTTCCAGGATTTTTTTGAAACTCAATGTGGCAAAAGATAAATTATAAACACCCCAAAGCCCTGGTTGTCTCAGGTTAGCAGCTCAAACAGCTCGGTCCAAAGCCTGCAAAGTTACACATTACTACAGAAATTACATGGTTTAATCAATAGGTTGTTCTGGATTTCACCAGAGTAACCATCAATTTACCCCCAAAATTTCTACCATCCTGACAATATAGGTTTGTTTAGGTCAGACCCTGAAAGTATTTGCAAATTTTAGACGTTTAATGACATCAGACCTACTTGTTACATTTGAATTGCTGAATGTGGCTAAAACAAATTATAATTTCAGAAAGAAAAACTGTTATTTTCTTGCAGTGTTTAATCTACTGAATCAGCAAATCACTGGAGAGTTCCAGCAGTCCAGAAGGAGATCTGGGGTTGAAGGGAGCACACTGGGGATGGCCTCAGGAGGGTGGGAAACAGACCCCAACCCTTCCAGGTCCAGCCAGGAGCGAGTTATAGACACAATTTCTGCTTCTTATTATTGTCTCCACTAATTTTTTCCACATACAAGGCTTGTTTGGTATTGAACTTCTCTTATACCCTCCATTGGGTTCAATAGTAAATGGAAAAAAAATTAAAAAATTCCACTTAAAAGCTGACAAGTTCACTCTTCCCCCACAGTTTGTGCCACAGATTTTTTCCAATTTGCAAGTCAGTGGCAAAGCCCAGAGTGATTTGAGCAGCTGAAGATCCAGACTAGAGCTGTACCAGCTGGCTCCTCCTCCTGTAAGGCAGGGCCATAATTGACAGTTATCCAGTTAAGAACTAGATTTTCACATCCATTTTGTTTTCTCAGGAAGCACCGGATCCTACATGTATTTTTAATTCCATATAGATGCTGAGTCCAAAATTACATTCATTTGATTTCCATTGATTTCTACTCTTCTTTATCTGATGGACAGCTCAGAATGGCTCTGTTTGTTTTGCTGGGGACTATTTAGATGGACAAATGGCAACTTTTGTCCATTTTTTCCCCCTGACTGCCAGTTGCCAAGTGCAGGTTGGGCAGAGTTTTTTCCCTGCAGTGTGGAGTAGGAAGTGCACATAAACAACCGACTTGGAGGAGGCTGAGGAATTTTGCCATCTGGCAAATAACTCACCCACAACCATTCTCTGCTGGATTTCACTGCATAAAGATACAGAATTCCAAAATAAATAACTCATCCCTTAGAATTAACTATCCCTGGGAAAAGTGCTTTAAATTATTTCCCCCATAAGTAAATTACGAACATTTTGCCCGGAAATCAATATCTGATTATGTGTGCACACACACATTCATCTTCCATGCCTCTGGAAATAAATAGAGATGCTGTTTGGGGGAAGAAAAAGATGTCACCAGGTTTCCTAGGACTAAACAACGACATTAGGAAAGCCTCAGTGATTCCTGTGACATCTGGCACAGCCAAACTGCCTCTCAGAGCTCAGGGGGCTGCGTGGGCTGCAGGAAATTGGGGCAAAAAGGAAAGAACTACTTGAGGTTTGCTAAGCACAGCAATAAAACAGCTCCTGCTTGCAGGGGAACAGCAGGGACCTGGTTTAGAACCCTGAAATGAGGGCATAAATCAGAAGAGAGACCTGTGCAAGCCGACATGAGGCAATGTATTTGTAATATTTGTACATTTGTGCATTTAATGCGTTAAACACGCAATAGTTGTGTCACCTGAACACATTCCTGTGTTCGGTTTGAGCAGACGTGGCCAATTCCATGACGGAATCCAAGCCCTCCAAAGTGTCAGTGACTTTGCTATTTCCAACCTACACTGATTTGTTTTGATAGAAATCTGTTTACTCTGCCTTGATAATATTCTTTATGGCCACGTTCAGGCTGAAGCCCCTAATTTAAAGTGACATTACATTAAGGTCTAATTCCAACTGGTGCCATTAAAGAGCAGAGCTGGACAGTCTAAAAAAAGCTTGTTTGACAGAGGTTTACTGATGGGTGACCCTACCTCAGCTCATTTAGGAGAGAAAATTGATCGAGTTTAAAAACTAAATTGGCTTTCATGGCTCTGTATGATACAAACAAAAGAAATTGTGTGGTTAATTCACAGTGTGCTGTGGGTACCAGTTGACCCATCCAACCAGGAAAATTTGGAAATATTTTTTTATTTTTTGATTCATCTTGTTGGATTTGTGCCATCTCATCCTCTTGCAGTCTCTATCCCTCCCCTTTAGCTGATCCTGATTGTTGCATTTTCTGCCTAAGAAAAAAAAATGTTGTCCAAATAATACCTATGTCATTTTTCTTCATAATTTGCAATTTATTACATCTTCCTTCAAAGTGTTTTAAGCTAATGTAGCATTTTAATTTGCAATTTTTATCCATCTCGATGACTTGTATATAATTAAAAAATACATGAAAATTAATATATTATTTTAACAGAGATTTCCAACTAAGCATGAAAAAGTTGTTTAATTCGTTTCAAATTATTAATGAAAGCTACAGTAACCTAGAAGCTGAACATTTCCTAAAACTAGAGAAGATCTTTAAATTATACGTTCATCAGTGCAACCACAAGCTCCTGGAATTTTAAATTTCTATCCTCGTGGTTGCCTTTGATTGCTCTTACAGGTTAACCCAAATGGGTAAATTCAAGCTATGAGGTTTAGAAAAATCAGATCCAAGTGAAGAAGCTGAAATTCTTTGCTGATGTTACTTTTTCAGATTTGGGAACAGTGTTTGAGCCCGTGCAGAGCACAGACTCTGTGAACAATAACAAATTACACACAAATTAACCATTCTGCCCCCGGTCACACACTTTTCCATAGTCCTGCCAGATCCATGATCCTGCTACATCTCCTGACTCCAGAGCGCAGAAGATCTCTGTGCTTTAGCTAATAGGAAATCTCTGCTTTTGGTATTTTCCCCCATGTGATGCAATTAGAGAAAAATTACTGAAAATAACACAGCAGAAATAAACGAGACACAACAGGAGCCACGTGAGAGTGTGGAAGGGCTCTGATGAAGCAGCAGCACGTGGCTGACAAGAGCCTTTGTCACACAGGGATGTGCCTGATCCAAACCTCGATAAACCAGCAACTGTCAGGCCTTTGAGAATGCCAATTTAATGAGCTGGGAGCCCCTCTGTGCTTCCTGTGCGTGTCCTGACCTCTGGTGAGAGGAACGAGCAATCCCCTTGTGACACACACGAGGCAGGGGGCACCGGAATCTGGGAATAAAGATCTGTGTCCAGACATTTTCCTGTCAAAACAACAGGAGCTGGGCAGGCACTGGGATATTTAACTGCCCTCCAGTGCAGCCAGCAGCTTGGGCTTTTTGCTACATTAAGATTTTCAAAACCTTTGAGGAGTATCTTACACACACCATGTGAGTGCAATCACTGCATCCTTCGAAGCAGAGTATATGAGAAATTAAAAATAAGACCAGGAGTATAAATAAATAAACAGAGGTGTGTAGTAGAGAGATTATGCAATAACCATCAGAATGTCTGGTTGTACAGACTAGGCGCACTTACCTTTGAGTTTTTTTGTCAGATTCATTCTTTGATGAATAATGAATCGAGTACAATTACAATCTTCCTTGTAGAGTTCAAAATGTTGCTGATATCTACCTTTTAACTCCTCTTCACAGTCACAGAGCAAGACTTTAGCTGCCAGTATCAGATGTCTTTTTTATTTTCTTCACCTGCATCTATCAAACATTTTATGAGATCCTTGTTTTCTGTGTCAAACTACCACAATTTGATGAACCAGATTCTAAAACATGATAAAATTGTGTAGTCCTTGAACATCACACATGCTCAGAATATGTAGCATCAAATGCATAATCAAATATTTTAAATACTAATTTGTTAAAAAAAACTGCCATTAAAAAGAAAAATTTAAAATAAAACTCTACAAACCTGTTTTCCAGTTGTCTCTGTGTCATTTCCCATGCACCATATCAGTTATGTAAATTGCCAAGTAGTTCAGTTTGGGCTATAATGCCCAGGCTCAGGATTTTTCTCCAAAGCATCGCTATTTAAAAGAATGACAGCTCTCTGCTCAATTGTCCTCCATGCGGCTTCAGTTATATTAGAAAGCATCATTCACAAATTCTCAGATTTGAGAATTTTTTCTCCAAAACTTGTCTCAATCTTTCTCGAAAAAAGAACATTTCCATTGCATTTTGAGAATGGAAAGAACAGCAGGCTCCTGATCCTCCTTTTATATACAATCTCCAAAGTTCTTCAGAAGAAAAATGCAAGTTTAGCAGGAAAGAAAGTAGTTTAAACCACTGCCCTAATAGAGAACTGAGATGAGACAAATTGGATTGACATAAAATGTTGATTGGCTTCAAGTTCACACGAGCCATAGTGGCCATTAGGAACAGCAATAGCAAAAATCAGAAAGAAAAAGAGTGGGCATAAAAGTAATGATGATAATTGTCAGTGAGACAGCAGTGAAATAGATCCCATACCCACTGATCTCAGTCATTGCCATCCAAAATGTCATGGATAATACAACCATGGATAATACAACCAAATAACGTTATCATTTCGGATCTCAAGAGCTAGGAATTCACAGAAAATGCACTATCAACGGTGATCAGAATTTTTAAGAGACTTTCTTTCTACTAAGAGCTACAAGATAAAAATACCAAAGCATTCATCTCTGGAAAGAAATGCTGGAGTTTCCCAGAGACAACCAGTGCATAGATACAGGATAATCCAGCACAAAATAAGGACCAAGTGTCCAAATGATTGATTCACGTGACTCAGAGTGGACACTGTGGACACCAGGTGACCACCAAACCTGCTCTGCCACTTCTCAGCTGGGCAGGGGAGAGGAAAAACAACAAAAAGCTCCTGGGTTGAGACTAGGACAGGGAGAGATCCTTCACCTTATCACCATGGGCACAACAGACCCATCTTGGGGAAAATTAATGTATTATCAATCAAATCAGAGTAGGAAAATGAGAAATAAAGCCAAACATTAAAACATTAAAACATTCTCCACCCAGCCCTCCCTTCTTCCCAAGATTAATGTCACTCCTGATTTTCTCTACCTATTTCCCTCAGAGGCACAGGGGGACAGGCAATGGGGGCTGTGGTCAGTTCATCACACCTTGTCTCTGCCACTCCTTCCTCCTGTTCATTCCTAACCCTTCTCCTGCTCCAGGGAGGGATCCCACCTACAGGAGAGGGTCCATGAACTTCTTAAACATGACTCCTTCATGTGGGCTGCATGCTCAGACTGCTCCAGCCTGGTCCCTTCCC
>VXBT01001342.1:0-33124 GCA_013400235.1 Oriolus oriolus
CAGTGTCAAACCACGACATGCACTGATTGTAGTGTTTATTCATCAGTTTTCTGTGCTTTAATTTGGTTGATTGACATGCCCTGAGAACAGAGAGTTCTGGTCCTTTTATAAATTCAGAAGAAAAACTAACACAAAATAAATCGGCTCTGGCATTAACCTACATTCCAAAAAAGTGAACTACTTAGCTGATGTGGTTTTAATTGTGCTTTTCCTGATGCAGGTAAAATCCTACCCTCAGTGTAAAATCCTACCCTCAGTGGAAGAAGCCATTCCAGGGACAGGGGTGAGTGCCAACCACATGTTGTTTCCAGGGCCACCCCGCCGCCCCAGTTCAGCAGCCACTCTGGGCACAGAGTACATGCTGCTGCTGGTTTCAGGAATCACTAACATAGCCTCCATCACAGATAACATTGAGCTCCCATCCGTGACCATCTGTGCTCACTCAGGCCAGCTCCAGGAGTGTGTCCTGTGTCCTACCCCAGTCCCACCCAACCCCTCCCAGAGTTTTTCCCAGCAATGAAAAAAACCCTAGAATGTAACTGCCAAGTGAACTGGTTCATGGAGCTGATTCAGAAATCCTGGAGCTGGAAAGGTTGTTTTTCCTCACGAGTTTTCAGTTCAGCTGCATGGAGTGGCTGCCCGAACAACTGCAGGTTTGCCAGTGCCTGAGTGAGGACGATGGCAGGACTACAGATCTGAGGGTGCCGTAGAGGAGAGTTGAACCTGCAGGCTCAGCTGCTTTCTGGAAACTCTTCTGTGTTTGGTCAGCTTTTCACAGCTACAAAGGCAGGGAAGGAGCAAAAGGTACTTCTCCCAGTAGCATATGTGCAGATCAAAGAGGATTCTTTTCCTTACCCTTCTTTCCTGAACCAGTATTTTAAATATTTTCTAAAACATAAACCTGAATTTAGTATCAGTAGTATCAGAAGTATTTGGACATGAATTAAGATCCTGCTCTCTAAAGTCTCATCTCCATCCTACTCATCAACAAATACTGTAGCTAGGTTCTGGTTTTCTGTCCCATCTAGTCTAGACTAACAGCACATAAATATTGAGATATTCTAGATTCGTATCTGTATAATTGAAAGCACAATTTCTCTCTCTCTTAACTAACCAAGTAGGGACAAAAAAACCCAACCCAAAAAAATGCTCTTTCCAGGAAAAATAAAATAAAACAAAACACCGCAGCTTCAACCTAACACCATTTACAAAGAACAAGACAAAGCAAAACCTGAAAACTGCAGAACCTTAAATGTCACCTTCCATAACACTGGCAAAGCTTGCCAGTTTTTGCCCCACCCTCTTACTGTTAAAAACTTTCTCTTGCAACCTCTTAAAAAATATTTTCCACATTGGTTATGCATTGTAGAAATTCAAATGAAAAGGTAACACACATATCTTAAGCCATCTAATAAGCTTTGATTGTAAAACTTAAATTAAAATTTAAAAATAAGTTAACTTATAGTTAAACAAAAAGTTAAAAATTAAAGTCTGCCAACTTCATAGCCTTAGAAAGCCCTGAGATCCTGAATTTTTTAAAAAGAAAGTAAAAAGTGAAGAAGTTGTTATTATTTTAGATAACTTGGAAAGGTTTCTGAAAGTTAGATACAATGCCTGAGGCCACTACACTTGAAATCTTAATCATTGGTGTCTCCAACACTTGGGATATGAAGGTTTTATTAAAACAGAGCTAATGGACATTTTTAAGAGTCTCTAGCCTTTAAAAGTGGTAGGTGCACACATAATGTGCCATCCCCTAAAGAATAATTGGCACAGATTTGATATGACCTACAAAATTAAGCCATAGCTTCACTACTTCAAACTTGAACTCATGAAACCTCTGAACTCATTACATTATTACTCTGTTCTACAGATACAGAATTGAACTTCAAATCAATATATAATCCAATTACTAACCTTGTGAGCAACAGAGATATCTTTCTCAATATTCTTTCCCCCCTTCTGCAAATGCATACATGGGCTGACAGGTTTTTGAATGTTTCATTGTTTATAATTTGTTTCATGACTGCAAAAGGAATGCAATTTTGATGATTCTCACATCAGAAATCTCTCTGACTAGAAAATATTCACCACCTGAAAATGAGCAATATCTAAACAAAACCTCCTCAAAATGTCTGAAATGGGGCATCCACATCACCACCATTTGAAAATCAAGCTCTGTGTGCATACTAGAAGGACACATCCCAAAAGTTAAAGCTGAGATGGTGAGCACTGCACACGAGCTCTTGGTGGGGAACAATCCTTTGATTCTCTTTGGTTTGCACAGCATCTATATTGCCATGCTAGACTGATCCATTTGGCCTTCACTGGTGTGCTAGAGATTTCACTTGGGAATTTAGAATGGCAATTTTTCCCCTCTTCTCTGGAACAATTATGCAATCTCCAATGCAGGGATAACTCTCCTGCAGAGGCTCTGCTAGAAGTGCCATCAGCACAGCTGATACCAAGGTCACCCTCAAAGCCTCTCAAGAGCAGCTGCACAAGTTCCCCACCTTTTTGCACATGCTTCAGCTCTGAGATTGATTACATTAACAGATGCACATAATATCTGATTTCACCGAATGAGGTGTAACATTTGTTGCCAAATTATTTAATTGCTCGGGAAGCAGAAGCTCCAGACATAAATGTATCTCCAACAGAACCATTAATATACCACCTCATTTAAAAGTTTGCGAAGACACTGTGTCTTGGTACCCTGACCTATATAGTATTTTGGGCATTTTAGGAAGTTGAAACTGTGACCTCTGTATATTTCCTTACATACTGATAAAATAAACTAAAAACTTAACTCATTACTTCAATTGCTTCCAAGTTTTAGGCAGTTGGCAGTAAATTTCCTTTTATATAAATAAATGTTATCTCATTACCAACAATCTCCATTAGGATCTAGCAGACCATGAAATAGACTTTGCAAGATCAAGCAGTGTGCTAAGGCCCAGAAAACCATTACTTCAGCTCCCAGCTCCAGAAATTATGAGGGAAATGAAGCACTATATTACAGTGTGAAGCACACACACTAAACAAGCCTTTTTAGTCAAGGCATTAGGAAAAGAAGCACAGATTACTCATTACTGTGAAAAGTACAGTTGGGTTATTTGGCACCTTAGCTTAATTTCCTACTGTTAATAACTTCTTACAGAATGTGCTTTTTGCAGAGGAGAGGCTGCAAATACAGGATCATGAAGAACTCATTTTAGACACTAGGGGAGGCAAATCTATTCTAACATATTACCCAAAACTACTGACCTGTTCAGAGCAAAAAAATATTTACAGAACTATGGTAAGAAAAAAATCAAAGTAGCACAAGAAAAGACAAAAATATTGCTCCGAATGCTAACTAAAATATTTGAGCTTCCCTACTGTTTGAATAGAAATAATGTCCAGTTTATAAAACACACTGAGCTTTAATCTCCCCATGAGGCTAAAAGGGTATATTTTAAGTCAGTTCACTAAAATAACAGAGGATAACATTTGGTTCCCTAGATGCCATAAGACACCTAAAGCTCAGGCAAAATGCAAACTGTCAACCAAATATGGCACTGAGCCATCCTATCCACACTTGGTGGGAGAACAGTGATTTTTATTTTGTAAAGGAGCTGTGGCTTCAAACTTAACTGTACTTCTCAAGGCTTCTTGTCAACTTGGTTTTGCAGAGAAGAGAGACCCAAATTAGTAAATCCCAAAAGAGAAGATTAGCAGAATCAAAAACTAAAGATATTTGCTTGTCAGCAACCACTGGAGGGCCAGCAGCCTTCTCTCCAAACCCCAGCACTCTGTTCTTTCCCCGTGGGGGGATGGAAAACAAGGCAAACCAGCTTCAGGGGGCTGAGAGTACAACACGGTCCAGAGCAAACATGTTTAATTCACTTAAGACCTTAAGAAACAACTTGCTTCTCTCAGCTAAAAAAAATTTTTTTCCAGTCCACGAATATTAAAAAAAAATTGAGAAAGATAAAATGTTGTGCTCCACAATAAGAATGCTTTTGGAATTCTGTATTTGGCACTTCCTCCAGCCTTACTTTTCCTGAATCCATATTTAAAATTATCAGAATCAATTTTTTAATTGCCATTTAATTTCATATGATCTTACATGGGCAATAATTGAAACTAAAGTTTTGTGACACAGAAATCAAGCCATCACAAAATCATTATAGTAATCATAATGGTAATACAGTAGCTTCTAGAAATTCATTCAAATACAGGTCTATTGGAGCTTTAAAATGTCCATAATTGACAAATTAAGCACTTTTTGTGAGAATTTAAAGTGCAGCTCTCCAGCTTTTGCTTTTCAAAATATTAACAGTGATCAAAATTCTTTTCAGAATCTGCAGTTATTCTGTGCAATTGGCTTTGTTATAGCTATATCATTATTATAAAATCTGGACAAAAACAAAAAATGTATTTGTTTGCCATGTTAGTGTTGCTCACAGTAATAGCAATTCTACAGGTTAAAAGTCAAGGTATTATGAACACTGTATTCTTAAAAAAATAAAGGAGGGGGACATTTGCAACCAATTTCACTACATTCTCTCCCCCAAATGACTCCAGAATTATAGTCTCTTATGTATTATATTATTTCTTCCACTCACAGTCTTGAAATCAGTTGAAAAGCTTCTAAACCGAGAGATCTTGAGAGCTTAAGACTAAGACTGTAATTCCTTTGGGCGATTATAGGTTTTTCAGCTTTAGCTGATAAACAATAGAGGCCAGAAAAACCAAGCAACACTTTTACTGAAAGTCCCTCGTGCTCCTTTCCTGCAGCTCCTCAGCCATGTTACACCTCAGAGCTGGCAGCAAAAGAACCCCAAAACCACCACTGCTTTTCACTCCTCCCTCGGTCCAGCTCTCAGGGCTTCAGGGCCATTTGCCACTAGTTTTATTATCATGCAGCCAGTATGAAAATGTGCATCATGTGCAGGACTCAGTGGAAGATCACATCCTCCACCGCTGATTACTGGCATATTTCTGGGTATTTGGAATAAGTACTGAACTGTGCAGCCCATGGAACCTCATATTCAAAAACAGAGCACAGTCCTTTGGGCTTGCTGAGGTAATGGCTAATTGTTCATTTTTGTGGAGGGAATCTGAACTGCTACAAACTCAAATCCAGTTGAGAAAATTACTGTAGGTACTGATTTATCTGTCTGTCATTGAGAGATATAAACTCACTCAACTGCAGGGCACTCCAAAGAAGCTCAAAATCATGCTGCTGCTCTGAAGGGGACAATCTTTCAGTGAGTTCAAACACAGCTGAACTGTTCTATCTGGGTTCCTACATAGCACCCATCATCCAAATGCCCAAGTGCCTGAACCAGTCTCTCAAGAGTTAACTTCCACTCATCCCCTCCTGCCACGCCAAGACAACCTTGGGTACCTCTTTCCCACAGAGCTTTTCTGAGCCTGTCAGAAAATATTTCCCATTCCCCTCATCATAATTAGGTCATGTTCAATAAACCACTCATCATCTGAGCTCATTCATCAGCCCTCCTAACAGGACAATATCATCCCCAAAATCCAAGAGAATTAAACTAAGCATAAACTGTTTAAATAAATACATTTTCCCTTGTAACAGCCGCCTTTGTGAGTCTCTCTTCCACAGTTCCACCTGGATTAATTTAGTATTGGCTTTGGCCAGGCCTGGGTTAATGTTTCATGGCAGCCCATGCCGTGCTGAGGTTTGGGGTTGTGACTAGACCAGGCTGGATAATGCACCAGTGTTCCAGCTGGTGCTGAGCACTGCTGGCATCCTGGCAAGGCTTTCTCCTGTCCCCACTGTGTCCCCCAGGAAGCAGGGTGAGGGCTGAGCAGGAGGCTGGGAGGGGACAGCTGGGGACACCCCAGAGCCCCAGCACCATCGTGGCACAGGGAGGAGCTGGGGCTGCCTTGCCAAGGCAGCTGCTGCTCCAGGACTGGCTGGTGGGATGTGGTGGGTGACGCCCTTTGCGTCACTGACGCTTTTCCTCCACCTTTTAAGATGTCCTTATGTCATCCCAGGAGATTTCTTGCTTTTGCTCTCCCTGTTCTCTCCACCAGCCCAGGTCTATTCATATTATGAGACTTCACTGCTCAGGTGCCAAAGCCACTGGACATTTAGCACAGATGTTTCTGCATTCCACTTCCTTCCTCCCTCAGAAATGGTTATCATAATTTACAGAATAAGAGTCATAGGGGCAGAGGAATCCAACTGCTGTTAAATTTCCGTCTCTGAACAATTTGTCTTTGTTCTTTTAAAAATATTTCTGGAAATGCTTCTGTCCCCCCAAAGCAATACAGCTTCAGTGCCATGTTATGCAATGACCTACATATGCACAGAGAACACTTGGCAAATAATAAACCTATCAGAAAAGCCACTCTTCCAAAACACCGAGAAAAGCTGGAGGTATGCAGGCTAGCACAGATTATGCAGGAATTTTCAAACCAACAGAGAAAACAGATTTCCTGTGTGAATATCCTCATTTTTAAACAGTCAGGTTGAAAGATGGACAGTTCCAGATGGCACTTGGGTGAAAACATGCAGCTTCACTGACAATGTTTACCAAAGATGTTTTTAAAAAACTACAAACAAATAAAGGCAAAGTTTTACAGCAACATTGTAAAAATGGTTTCTTAGCTCTTGGAAGTTTAACAGAAACAAGAGGGTAGTACTGCAGATTGTATGGAGCTTTGTTTTGAGGATGGATTTTTTCTCAGTTTCCTTAGGGAAAAAGAAACAAACTTGTGTTTCCCTGCTAAAAGGCAAAGTGTCTCTGTGGAACAGACCCGTGGAAACCCCAGTGACCATATATGAATGACATATATGAGAAAATGACAGCTCTGCACATCTCTCAGCAAGGATAAGTGGGTTGAATCTGAAATACATTTTGGTTTACTGTAACCACATTTAAAGGTTATGAGCCATATGTAATGTAACTGTGACATTTCAGGAAACATTCATCTTTGAAGTTCAAAATACTGAAGCACCTTTTTCGATTTTAGCCAGCTCTGCTACACACACACTACTTGAACAATCACTTTTAACTTTTTACCTTTTCAATTTCATTTGGGAAATATTAAATGACAGCCCCACATTCATATACATCTCTTATGTCAGACAATCCATGGCATTAAATTTTATATCCATGCACCAGCATTTTTGCTTTGTCTATTGCTTTAGCAGAATTTCCTGAATATTATTGAATAATATTCAATATTGGTAATATTGAATAATTTATATTTCTAGAAGTAAGTTTCAAATCACTGTCTGAAAGAGCCTCTCCATTATGTATGGAAGGGCCAGAGTATAAGAACTTAGTTAAGAGGTGATATTGAGACACACCCTCAATGAAGCCAATATTTTAAAAAATCACTGCTATCATGCCAAGCTAAAACAAGTTTTAGTTTCATTAAGGCTAAAATTTTACAATAACTACTCAAAAGACAGTTTCAAAAAATGGAACGAATAAACCTGTGTCTCCTTTGTAAACCAAGGAAGAACAGCCGGGCTCTGCCTACTAAGGAGACGTTCTCCTCCTCTGCAAGTTTATTTCATAGATACAGGAGCTGTTTCCTACCTGAGAAGGTGCTACAAATATGTGAAAAGAATGATGCATTCTGTTAAATCGGTCAACTCAATTTGCTGCCTCCCTTCAGTCAAATATTACTCCAGCCGCAAGAGGAAGTTGGAGATCAATCTTTCTTTAAATGTTTGCCTGATTATATATATAAAACTGAATGGTACTACCAGCTTCGGGATATTTAACAGCTGAAAATGTAACATACAGACTCTAAAATTTACAGAGCATTCTTTTCACTATTATTAAGGCCTTTTACTTCCATGATTTGTTTGATGCAGTCATAGTAATAGTTTCCTAAATATTTCTCTTCTTTTTAATTTTCTGTTCTGATCATTAAACCCAAAAACCAATGGACAGCGATCCCAGTGCACGTTAAGGTTATGTAAAAACTACATGTAATCAATTTCCTCTGGTGTCTAATATAGGTTTCCTGAAAGCAAGAATGTGCCAATGGTCCTCAAATGCATTGCAGGCAAACACAAATGTAAACTGCATTCTGTGCAACCTCATTTAAACTTCAATTTAAAGTGTGTGTTTAATTTCTTTGCTGTACCCATTCAGCACTGTGGTATAGGGAAGATTAGAGTGTTCAAAGCTTAATCTTTCAAAACCAGTTCCAATAGGACAGAACTCCTCTGATCCTTTCAAGCTGACAGGAAAGCACTGGAGTAAATGGAATCAAGAGCACAAATAGTTATCTTTTTCCCAAAACAGAACAAGGCAAAGTTCCTGCTGGAACTCTTGAGGTACCTTTTCCCGCAGAGGTTTGCACTATGAAACTCTGTACAGGCAAATATTATCTTATTATGGCACAGCACATAAATACACTCACTTCACAGCATTGTACATCTGGATTTAAAAGCTGAAGAAAAACTACGAAGAAAAATGTGTACACCTAACCTGGGCGAAAGGTGGAGAAGAAGCAAAACATTTTCTGAAAATCAGAATCATAGCCCAGAATTTCCATGCGCTTTGCATTTCCAGATTAACCAATTCTTTGCCACTTCTCAGCCTCTCTCCTGCACGTCGACTTACTTGCTACAGTAAACCACAAGGTATTTTCAAGCCCTCTTCTCAGAGGACTCCTGGACTCCTTTGAGCCCACACACCTGTATTTTCCTTCTTTGAAACCCAGAATATGCAAAGGAAACCAGATGGGAGATTATTATGCCTTTCCTACCGGGCTTGGAAACACTTCCTGCTTCATTCTTCAAAAATAAAGAAGTATATAGATGTTGTAGCACAAACCTTGAACATTCAGTCCTCTGTGAGAGATTTTCACAGCTGAGCCACACATTAAAGCCCCGAGTGTGGCACTTTTCTCACCCAAAAGGATTGCTTAGCAGCCTTAGACAGCTTCAGCAACTCCCAAGAGTTCCCTTCAAGGGAAAGACTTGGCCTAGAACAGTCTACTTAAAATCCCCACGTTGTACAACAACGGCAGTGATTTCTTTCGTGTCCTTCTCTGCTGGAAGCTCACCCTTTCCTTGCTGAATTGTGAAGTGGTAAGAGATTCCCCCGCTCCCTACAGCCAGGATGCCTATGGGCAGGACAACATGGCAGCAGTTCAGCCAGTGAACTGCAGCAGCAGCTTCCAGCGCTTCCAGGTTTGTTTTACTGCCACCTCCTCCCACAACAATTGCTGATCCATCCACGGCCACACCAATACTCAACTTGAGCAGATTCTTTTTCTTTAGCTTTTTTTCCTTTTTAATTTCTTCAGGCACTGTTTTGTTCCACTGAAAACCAAGGTGGTATCAAAATCTTTTTTTTTTACAGAAGCCTTACTGTTGTACGTGGGCTAACTGTAATGAAAAGATTATCACACAGTACTGTATGGAATATAGAGACGTTATGCACAGCAACAGGAGAAGTGAGAGGTTTACCACAGCCTTTTGTACAATTTAACCAGCAGTTAATGCACATGTTCTTTTATTCTTTTTTTCACTGGGAAAACTAGTTGGCAGTTAAGAGGCTATAGTCTAGAATTTACACTATCAAAGCAGTTAAATATTACTGGATTTTAGCACATTCAGCAAGTTAGGTAAAAGCCACCACATTCCATTCAGCTTTGAAATGTGGTCTATAAGTTTTAAAACATTGCCAAACACACTGGGAAAAATATCTGCAGATGTACAACCAGGATGAATACAAAGGGTATGTGTGAACATTTTGACCCCAAAACTGTACTCAATATATTAAAAAAATAAATTTTAGGAACACTGCTTGGTTTTGAAGCCCCTGAATGCATGAAACATTTTGTTTGAGACCAAATTACTTCAAAGCACTTCTGACACCTCAGACATCTATCCAAATTACAAAAGGCATTGCTAGGATGTTGTTCTTGTTTTCCCCTGTAGTTTGCTACAAACATCAAGGGCTACTTAGCTGTCTGTAAGTAGGACAACTAGCAAGAATTTAGAGGCCTTAACAAAAGCCTAGAGAAGAATAGGCTTCAATAAATATAACATTAAATAACACAGATAGTTGAATTACAAACATATGGTCTGAATACTCTTAAGTGGTTTGCCTTTAGGGGAATCATCTGACCATACCTTTCAGCCACTGTGAATTAGGTCCCCTGACAGTCAGATACTGGTAGAGAAAAAGCTCCCTGGAAACTGGGCTCAGTCCAGCTACAGGAACTGCAAAATAATTTTCAAGACACGTGGCTATCCCACAGTTAAACACCATTTTCTTTCTAACTGGTACCTGACAAGGTGCACTGGTACCTGATAAGCTGCCCCAAAGCTTCCTTTGGCAAGCTACTACTTCACATCAGCCTGAACCAGGAAATAATTTCCCCCAAGGCCTTTACAGTCTGGAGGGCTGTGGAGGTGAAGCCCTGTGCCTCTTCCCACAGGACGCTGCACAAGAGCCACCAGCACCCACCAACGCTTGGCCGAGGCTCCTTTGCCACTAGGTAAGGAAAAGTGTAAGTCAAATTTATTCTGGCTCTTGAATGCAAAGCAAAAAATAGCTACCAAAATGAAATCGGTAGGACAAAAAATGAACATCTAAATGGAACACAGGATGATCATGGGCTGCTGAACAGATTTCCTTCTGCAGACATCTGTCAGCTGCCTGGACTGAGGTGCTATTTCAGCAAACATCCTCCCTTCATTGTTTCTGCTTTGGAAGATAAAACTCTTACCCTGGTTCATGGTCTTCTAATTATACTTTTCTTTTTGCTAAATATTAAGCACAAATAAATCCTAAAAACAGATCCTGACCCCCCCAATACCTGCTCTTCCTGCAATTCATATGCTGATTATCATTGTATACCACACACAAACTGCCATGTGTAGCTCCTGGAAACAAAAGCTCTTCTCTCTGGATGACTTTCCAATGTGTGGGTTATTTTAAACACGGTCCACTCTGCCTGCAATGCGTGTGAAGTTAAGAGTTTAACTTCAAACCCATTGCTTTTGTATATTGTTCATTAACCCACTTTCTCTAACCTTATCAGCTACTTTCAATTCACACCAACATACCTAAGACTGTGGCTCATGTACTGGAACCCAAACAGTGCAGCACTTTGTTTATCTGTCTGTAGAATAGAGAAGCTCTGATAATGTACCACTAAAGAGCTGTGCTAGAGACCTGGGACAGACACTACTCCACGTGTAACTGCAATTGTGTCCTTGCTACACATCAATTTTAGTGACAGCAGACAGGAAAACAAGAGTGCCTCCGGGATAAATCCAATTGTGATACTAGTGATGGTTTTGGTGTGTAGACAAAGTTCAGTGTACAGAATAAACTGCTAGCCCAAATACAGGAAAAAGCAAATAGAAACAATCATAATATTAAAAATGTGGTTACACTTGGCAAAAATATTTGTAATTAACTGCTTATTTACAGAAATACAGCACATTATAATTAAAAAATTCTATGTAAAAGGCACCAATACAAATTGCTAAAAAGTGACTTCTGCTGCATTATAAAGGCAGCATAATTAGATTCATCTCACAAAATGTAATCAATCGAACTCCAGACAAGTACAGAATAATGCAAAAAAAAAAAAAAAGATATAACACAAAATCACCTATAAGAATATATTTTCTCCTTTTCAGAATGCTTCTGCCTTAAGGAAGATGGGTTACAGTTTCTCATGTCTCAAAAATCTGGGCATCAAGAGATACAGTCTGCCTCAATTCTGCATCTAGTGAATTACAAGAGATGTGGTACTTGCAGGAGCATTTCACAATTCCTGCAATGGACTCTGCTGAGGAATGCTGGACATCTAAAAGCCAGAGCTGCAGAGTTTTTCTCACAGTACTAACAAAACATCTGAGAGTCTGTAAGAGTAGTATTCCAAATCAAAACTTCTTTGTAACTACCAAAACAATCAGAAACCACAGGTCCTTTTCAGTAAGGCACCAAAATATAAATCCAACTGTGCCATCACATAAGCTCAGTTATCACATTGCAAATCAAAAACTTAAACTTGAAAGTAACTTAAAATAAGACTAGGAAGATCATTAGTTTATTCCAAATAACAGCTGGTCACAGATCAGTTTTTAGGTCCTTAGGACATCAGATCTGATGAACAGTCACATAGATAAAGACAGCAAGGTAGGGAAATTATGTTATCAGACTTTCCACAAGTAAAACACTTAAACTGAGTAAAACATCATTAGTTGAGAACCTTAAGTCCAATCTGAATTCTGCAACAGCAGCTTATGCTAAATACACATATATAGTATATACATGTATATATACATTTCTACACAGATAAAATTTGAATATGACATCAGAAAAAACTACTAGATAAATAATATATAAACTTAACTCTGAGGAAGCTCAGTCAAAATGCAGGGTCCTCATTCTGCCTAGTGAAGAACACATTTAGCTCTCAAAGCCTGGGTTTACATTAACCCTGTTCAGTAGGAGTAAGGCAGATCTGAAATGAATCCCTCAATCCTATTCGTGCTTCCAGGAGCTGGTTTGGTTGCAGAGCAGTGTTGGTGCACATGAACCAGGTTCCTTGCCAGCAGCTCTTACCCACGTGCACACCAAATGTCTTCCAAGCCCAAACAAATATAAACTGGAACTGCTAATTGAGCATAAAAACATTGAAGACGTTCAGTGGAGGAGACAAGTCCCACTTTAGGCTGAGGCAGATCTCAGACATGCACACACTGAGGATGCAGAGGCTTTTGCTACAGTCTGTTGAGCCCTGCACTGAAGGGATCCGTAGGGCAACCATGACCCAGAAGGAGCAGAGGGCAGTGCCAGCAGAGAAAGGCCCTGCTCAGGGCACAGAGACCTCCTCAGCTTTCGTCTCCTTCCTACTGCACCTGCTGGTCAAGCACCTGGATAATGCAGCCATGCCATGACAAACCTTTATCAATTCAGACAGCTGTGTCCACAAACAAAGAATTTCTACAAAAGTGATAAAAAGCATTTCTGATAACATATTTGGTCCTGGGGCAGGTGCACATCATAGCAAGCATGTGCCACGTAACACTCAGGGCTGGTCTGTACTTCCATAGTGTTTTCATGTTTCAAACAGTGAACGCCACCATAGTTCCACCAGCCAGCTTTTTACCTAAAACCCACCTTCCTGAAAGAAGAGGGAATGAGGTGACCCTAATACTTCTATTTCAATTACCAATTAACTATTTAGGAAAAAAGACAATGTTAGCAGAAAGCAAATCCAGTCTATTTACACTGTAACAGTGCTGAATTATGCTGAAAATAAACAGGATATATAAAGATCAAAGACAAACATAATTTAATAACATATGTATACATAATTTTACTGTTAGGCAGAGACAAAAATACCACCTCTTCTAGGAAGATGTTAACAAAAACCCTAATATGAAGTTTTGTATAATACCTTTGGGGGGAAAAAGTAACTAGAAAAATAATTGGGAAAATATTGTAATGGACTGCTGACAATATCTACAAGAGAGACTGGGGAGAACTGCAAAAGTTATGTACAGCTGAGAAGGACAGCAAGGCAAACAGCTGAAAGGATAGCTATTAAACTGGCTTTATCTTCCCTGGCAAGTTCTCCTCCTTTGTAAACCAGGAAGTTTTTAAACAAAACATCACCAACAACAAAAATAAACACAACCAAGAACATCTAAGTCAAAGAATGTAAGAAGGTGCTCTGAGAAAGGAATGTGTTTTCCTAACCCCTGTCAAGTCTCACCTTCCTCTAAAACAAATTGAGAGCTGCCAGGTGTTTACATGTTTTGGTTACATAAAATAGTAGGCAAATTAAATGAGACTTTTTTTACAGTATATTGACTCATATTAGAACTGGATAAAAAGTAGGATGTGAATTTCAAGACTAAAACCCAGAGTGTGCTTTGCCATATTCCCGTAACTGTGTGCGCTCACTGTACAAACTCCACTCCTCACAAAGTGTGCTGGCTGTTGATAAAGAAGAGAGCAACTCTTAAAGGTTGTTGACAACTAAATCTGCTTTTTGCCAGAGCTCTAAATTTACCCTTAGGAAAGCAAGCATGAGTGTGCTAAGCTCAACCATCTCCACATATAGTTTCTCAAATGAGTGCATCTAAATAAACAAATAGAATTGCTCCCAATATTCTACAAGCACTGGAATAATTAGGCCCATTATTGGCATACTGATTTTCTACTGTGAGGCACTGAAGTCAGCAAGTTTCCCTTCACTGAATTCCCCAGCAATCTTGCCCCTATTTTTTTCCTCAGAATTCTGGTCATATTTTTCCATGCCCTCTCCTGATGGAGGAGGTAGGCCCTTCTTCTAACAGGGAAAATGAAAATTAATTTTTGTAACAGTAAACAATTTTTTTAATATGTGAAGCAACTAAAAATCCCCACTTCTGATGATGGTACATTCTGGAACACTACAAAAATTAGTTCTATGCATATTTTAATGCATGCTAGACTAAGACAGTCCTAAAAGATTCAGTTAATCCTAAAAGACTTACTGATCTGAAAATGAATAGCTGAGATGAGGTTCTTAAAGTGTTCTTTATTAATATCATTAGAAGTTGCAGAAACAACTTTCTTGTAATATAAAGGCACAGGGAGACAATTTTGATAAAATATTCCAAACAAACAGTAACTTACAGTACAAAAGGACAATTTTAATGCACATACAAACCCCAAACATCTCATTCAAAAATATTTCACCATGTTCATCAATAATAATGGGCAATGACTAAAAATATAAATTGTTATTGTACAATAAATATCTGACAGGTGCAAATGGAACAAGATTTATTGCTCTCCACAATGTTTTCCCTGTAGTGTTTTTGTTGTAGTGGGGGTTTTTGGGGTTTGTTTTCTTTTCACTTCCAAGTTCCTTTTACAAGAGGCTTTAGTAACTTGTTTCTGGAGGGACTAAACCCCAAACAAAATCTAACAGAACATTCTGACAGTTACAGAACTGTCTCAAGTAGTGACCAAAACTGGCAGTGTTTGTTTCTTTCACAACTTCAACAATCATACTCCACTCTCTCTTTGGGAAATGTGGTAGATGTTTAAAAATCAACTGTAGTGGTAAGTCAAGGCTTTTATGGTAGGGTGGTAGTACCTAGTCTGAGGGTTAGTCTATTTTCTTCAAATAAGTGGATTTTATGGAGGAAAATAACATGAACCTTCTCCAACAGCTTGTGCCAGAACAAGCACATAAAACTGTTTAAATGAGGTGAGAAATTAAAACTAAAAGCTGCACTGGACATTCTAACTTCAGAAAACAAGACAAAGGACTGGGAACAAATTAAGACTACAGCAATGATGATGCAAGAGTGAGAATTTCCAATTCTGAAACATCCTTAATCATAGAATCTTTAAAGCTGGAAAAGACCTTTAGGATCATCGAGTCCAACCAGCAACCCAGCACCACCACTATGTTCACCATTAAACCGTGTCCTCAAAATATAGCGACCTAAGAAATCAAAGAGCACTCTGCATCTCTGCATAGCTCCACTCTGAGCTTTGAGAAAGAAGGGCAAGTCAGTGAGTTTGCCATTTCCCTCACTTGTGCTTGCAGAACAATTTCCATCAGGATTTGATGCAGTACAGAAGGCAGAGCAGCTCTGCTCTTGGAAGTACAACACATTACCTTGCTCAGAATTATGTTTAGCTTGTACAAAATAGTGTTTTATACACGCATTTAAGAAATATTAGTTTCCTTCATTACTGGTACAAGAAGTAATATGCACACATTTCCTAAAAGTATCTTTTTATGAACAAGATTTCAGGAAAATGAAGCATAATAGTTGTAAAAAATAAACAAAAACTGAGGAGCAAGCTTTCAAGTGAGTTCTTGTAGCAGTAACTGAGGCTTTTATAAAAACTGTAATTTATGAGAACAACTCCATACTTTCACAAACCTCAACAAGCCAATTTCAACTGCACCGGGAATAGTCAAACTTAGTTCAAGAAAAGGTACCTAGAGTGAGTACAGCTTACTGGTAAACCAAAAGATGAATATTCAGGAAATGCCATTCAACACACTTGGGAAGGATGTAAAACAAACTGCTAACTTGCTTGACATTATTATTCAAATTAGGGTTTTCTCTAGCATAAGTACACAGTTTTAGAAGTTCTTCAGAAAGTAACCTAGGACCATCAAAATTTGAATTTTGAAAATTATTAGCTTCACTACAGTATAGCATTTTTTGTTTGCTGTATGTTCAAAAACTAATAAACAAAACCATTTTCTTTGGTTTATGCTTAACTACACCAGACTAGTGATTTTTAATTTTTAGTCAATCAATCTTCTATCCCCAATTTAAATTAACACGTATCTTTTTATTGTAGTGTCTTTCCAATTTTCAAATTATCTCTGTTAAAAAAAGAGTTTGCTCATACCATAAATTCCTGTTAAACAGCCATGTGTACGTACTGGCATGAAGGGTAAGTTTTGTACAATAGTTACATTAAGTGATATTTCCAACAGCAGAACCACAGAAGACATTAAATGAATGTTAGTTCAAGTGAGATTTGAGTTTATGATGATCTTAAAAAAACAAACCACAATGTCTAAGCATAGTAAAACACAGTGTAAAACCCCCTAAAATTAGACAGTAAACTTGGGAATCCTGCACTCACAGTAGGAATGTTCTGCACAGCATTGACATGAAAGCCTGTTCAGTTTGAAACAATGCAGACAGCTAGATTTACCCGGATGTAAATGCCACTTCAAGGTGTTTAAACAAACACAAAAATGAGACAATGACATCAGGAAAAAGGCCTTTAAAACAGGCCACCAGTCTAACTTGACTTTCCAAGTAAGAACATCAGTTTCACAAAACTGTGACACTAATGCAGTTTTATGTAAAGTACCCTTTGACACACAAGCTGTCAATTAAGCTATCACAGTCTTTTGTGACCTACTCCCTTTTTAAACCGTGAGGGAGGACAGTCAATAGTAGCTCAAGTTTTAATGCAGTAAGTACCTTGTTTGTTTGCAAATGAACATTGTAACACCATAAAATTCTATTTTTACAGTATTTAGAAAACTGATAAACTAGGGTTTTTTATTCTCTCTTTTTAACACACGAGTCCAAGACTTCTTTTTTCTACGTGTCTTTGCAATAGTGTTTTAGCCAGTGTTGCAAAAGAATTTCACTGTGGACTACCTCACGTTGTTGCTCAGTTGTGCAAGGTATTCCCGGAGTTCCTTGGCAGCTTGGAATCGACCGTATCTCTTCTTTGGGTTGGCACACTCGTCCAGCAGGGCCTCCAGGCGCCCGTCTTTGGCAATCTCAGCTGGGGGGTCGTGGAGGAGCCCCCCCGAAGTGCCACGCCACATGGCATGTCTGGATAAAAGGTTCTGACAAATGGCATAATAGTTGTGGTCCACAGTGACACGAGCACAAAGAATCTCTTTAGAGAAGGACAGACAAGCTTCTTTATCACAGTCATCAAACTTGCTTTCGTACCACACGTCCCAGTTCTCAGGTTTATCTGCGAAATATAAGGAGACAGGAAAAGAAGTAAAAGGGGAGGAAGGAGCATATGTGTGTCTGAATACAATCAGAAGCTCAATACACAGCAAACTGGTAATATTTAAACTACAAACCAATTTTGTTTAGATAAACACTGCAATGTTCTAGCCTAAAACTGCATCTGACAGTTTGATACATCCTTCTGCTGAAATGGTCCTGACAAAATGAAAAATAAGGGAAAGAAAGAAAGAGGGCAAAATAGATAGCAAAGAGAAGGAAGCAAAAAAAGCAGCAGAGTAAATACATGAAATCTACATTCACACATACCCAGAGGAAAAAATGTAGCGTGAGCAAGTACAAGAAAACAATCCACAACCAAAGCTGAGAGAAAAACAAACAAGCAACATGATTTATTTTAGCAACATAGATTTGGCTTCTCCAGTTGCCCTGGAAACTACTGCTGGCAAGTGGTCTACCAAAGCCTAAAACAACATTGCAAAGTAATTCCTATAAAATTCTGAAACTTCTTCTTCTGTCTTACTTTTGACATGGCAGTAACCAGAAAGAATATAAAAAAGCAGATGCACTACTTATAATCTTTGAAGAAAGTAAAATTCAGCAAAGCAAATGGCATTTACGTACATGTGCAAGTACAAACCTTTCTCCCTGGCGGTTTTCTTTAACTTAAAACCTGATCTTCGTAAAATACCTTATGCAGTAATAATACATAAAAGGTTACTAAGTGTGAGCTCTCCTGAGTTCTTACAACTTATTGCTAGAAAACTTTCATCTTAAGTTTCCAGACTACTGCCAGCTTTGAGAAGAGGTCCTTGTCATGGAGTCTCACAGTTTTGCAGATCTCTCTTAGCAGTGTGAGGTACAAAAAAACATTAATCTGTGCTTTGCTAGTCTCTGAGCTGACTATTGGTCTTCTCATTCATGACGCACTGACAGTTCAGAAAAAAAAAAAAAAGAGTACTGAAGGATGACAGTTAAAACTATAAAAACATGATGTAAGATCTGCAGAATTAACAGCAAATTCAATGTGGGAAAAAAAGTCAGCAAAGGAGAATGGGAAGAAACAGCTTCAGCAAACTCAAATATGATATCCCACACAGAGCACAATTAGGTATTACTGTACAGTGCAACTGGACAGAAGGTACACACTGAAATATCTAAACAGGCATATTGATCATTCCAGACAGAGAATGGATATCTAATGGAACTTTCCAGAAGATTCATGAAACCAGTATTCAGTGTCAACCACAACACAAGTTATACCAAGACTAAGAATTTTCTCATGTCCTCATTTGTTTTCTGTGTCTTGATCATTAGATCATAAATCACACACCAAAATCCTGGCTGGGACAACAGATGTGACATTTCCAGAACTGAGCTTCTGCAAGGAGCTATTCGCTCGTATTCCACGTACATATCAACATTTTCAGAGTTCATCTGGACATCTTTCTGCCGGAGCAATTCAGACATGCTCCAAACATGAAAGCTTTCAGTAATATTATTTTAAGAGGGAGGGAAAGGAACAGAACAGAAAGGAATGGAACGGAAAGAGTTCTAAAGTAAATGTACTGGATATCCAACACATTAAAAGGTTTCCTTGGTAGGCTCGTATAGTTTTAATATAAGCTGCTTAAGAATGTAGAATAAATCTAATAAAAAAACCAACCAAACAACCCCAAAACACACTTCCTTGTGGAAAAGTGCGTAGATAGAATAACACAGCCTAAAAGTTAATTCTGCAGCACAACATATGAAGCCTATATGCAAAGCTGAATAAACCCATTCACCCAAAGCAAACTGGAATCACTTGGCCTGTTGCCACGAACTTCTGCAGATTCCAGGGTCTCACGTTGTCTCCAGCCCTTAGGTCTGTACATTTTCCTTACAAGCTCAAAAAGAATATAAACCTATGTGGTGCCACTTTGTCAACACCTCTCCTGCTGCCAACTGCTTTGAGCTTTTACAGTTGACAGAAAAAAAAATGAATTTGGAAACAGCACTAGAATTACCCATTCCTTCAGACCCATTATTAGAGAACCAACCAGCACCACTGAACCAACGTCAGGCTATGGGACTAAGGCAAAGCAGGCACTAACACTGTTTGTCACTCATAGAAAGTAGAATTCCAAGACTTCCAAAAGTGCCTGGAAAAGACAAAAGGGACCTCTCTCTCTTAGCTGATGCAGACAAGACAGCCAGGCTCCTCATCTGTACATCTGTCCAAACATACCCAGCACCAAGACCCTGTCTTCCCACCCTCAGATCTTTCTTTATGCAGCTTTACAGTACTTAGAAGTGTCCAGGTATGCTCAACACTTCATGAAATTGACAAATTGGTAAAGCTAATTAGCAGTCTAATTGCAGAAGAAAGCTAATTGGTTTGTTAATTAGTAGTCTAGTTGAAAAGCCAACAAAATATGTATTTAGCAACCACACATACTTTAAATATCACAGAGAAAGTGAGACACATGGGATGAGGGGAGAGAAAGAAGACACTTACTCTGTCTGATCAACCTTTTGTCTGCTACCAGAACGTTTTCTGCATCGACAATGATAACCTTCCCATCTCTTGGTCCCACTGCAAAGTTGTCAAAGCTGACATCAAGGAGGTAGAGTGCAAATTCAAAGTCATTATTTGTCAGCTGCTCAGCTATTTCCATTAATTGCCAGGCCAGATCCACTCGTTTCTCCCATGGTGCATTGAAGTAACTCCACAGCTCTTCTCCCACGTAGTTGACGGCCACCATTCTTCCACATGCTCCCAGGTACTTTGCAAATGGCCAACCCTCATCAGATGGAAAACTCTGTATAAAAAATTTTCAACATTTTAATTAATGCAAAACAGTTTAGATTTTAAAAGGCTTTTCAATAAAACTTAGAAGAGAAAGCTGTAAATACCCAGCAACACTATTGATGCCTTAGGATTTTAGCTTTTATATTTTCATATCCTGTAATTCTTTAGTGTATAATTCTAAAAACTCCATATAGCCTGTTAGCTACTGTTCTCCCACTCTGGTCAGACAAACCAAATCCTCTCTAGGCCTGAAACTCAAGGACACCTTACTGCCTCAGGCCCCAAGAAATCTAAACAACAGTGGGTTATGGGGGGAGCAAACTTGGGGTAAATGACTTCGTTACCTGAAGCTATAATTGGAGAATTAACCCCAAGATGCAAATGGACCAAACGAATAAAAGTGTGAAAACCCGTGACCCAAGGGGTCCATTTTGGGTGCAGCCCCTGGGGGCTTTGACTGCCCAAAGTGTATGTGAAGGTCTTTCAATAAATATACCTGCTTTTATTCTCTTAATTTTGTCTAGCCTCTGTTTTTAGGTAGCCCCAACAAGGCAACACTATAATCCATGTATCTTTAAGTTTTGAAGGGAAAGGAAAAACAATACAAAATGTATTTATGCAAGCAAGAGGCCTTGCTGGACTAGTGAAGGGAAAAAGTTGGATGACCTAAACAACACATAACCCATATCTAGCTTTCCATATATACACACACACACAATTCCACCAACCATCTTTTTCTCTTGGTGTTTTATCACACTTCTGTTGTAGTAATGGAAGTATATTTCCCATCAATATATTCCTGCATTTCACCTTTTAATTAAAACCAAATCTTTTAATAACCTAAAGAAAAAAAACTTTACAAAGTGGTACCTCCTTCTCTCCACCACCACCCCTTCCATTTTTCCCAGTTGATGGGATTCTTTTGAGGTCTCTTGTTTCTCTAGTATATCTTAACAGTCTATCTCTTAATTAATTGCTATAGATATACTGTGTGTTTATTACACAGGGCATCATAACATTTTTATCAACAGTAACATCTGTCTCCAACAGTACCTTTCCTGTAAGTTATCACAAGAGACTGAACAGAAATGACACACGACAAGCAATTACAAAACAATCCACAACACACCAGCATGGTTTTCCTAATTCAGTTGTGCTGAATGTGCCCTAGGACTTCAGTATGAACAGACAAGCACTTTAAAGGTACACTCCAAACTGTGGAGGAATGCTGAATAGGAATGCAACAGGAAAAAACCACAAAAGCACCAATTTAAGAAACCCCAAATTTACAGAAGTAAGCACTCTAAGAGTATGATGTACACCAACTTTAACTATTAGGAGATACTACCATGTGCCTATGCCCCTTCCTCATGTTCTACCTTGCTATCGTGTCACCAGACACAACTCATGACCAATTCTGCAGCAATGATGTAGCAAAGGTTTTACCACAGCTGGGGTGAACAGTATGGTGGGTTTCAGGATGCGTGAAAGCTTTGTACCTCCTGAAATCCACAATGGAAGAAAGCATTTACTGTAAATTGGGGAAAGAGACTGGAAGGAAACACATCATGTAGAACACGTCTGAACTACGAGACCATGCAGGGAAGAGGTGCCCAACACAACGAACCTTGTCTACATAGTACACGTGAAGAAACTAAAACCATAACTAATATACATGATTGACAACGTTTGCCATTTTTATGGCAGAAGCCATGAAGCTGCTCTCTAAGGTGGCAAAGCATAGAGGACAATTTCTGGGTAAGTAACCATGCTCACCATTGCAAAGAACCACCTTTCCTGGCTGGGCAAAAGGACATCAGAGCCATGTTAATAACAGAATAGGTTCAAAGTTTTTGACATGTCTGCTTGTCTGAACTTCAACTCTTTTTATCACATGTTGTACTCACATAAGCAAAACAGGTTGTGATAAATCCTGAGGATAATACAGAACTAATTTGACAGATTTGAGACCAGTATGGTATTTTCAAGCTGTGATACCACATAACTCAGCAGAACTAAATCTCTCTCAGTAATTAAATCTACCATGCAATAGGGAAGACATTACCCAGCCTCCAGGCTTATTTACCTGCAGGATTCAGGGCAATTAATGAAGGTGGTAAGCAGAGCCCAATATCCACCAGTTCAGGTCTAGTCAAGTGTCACATTCCACACTCAAGAGTGTTTTGGGGATTTTTTTCCACTTGTTTTGTGGTTAACAAAATAACCTTCCAGCAACTGAAGTATGTGCTAATTCAGTGTTCCTCACGTATTCTAAACAGACTGTATAATAAAAATATGGCTGTGGCATCAATAAATGTCACCAAAGAGTATTTCCTGTCCGTTTATCACGACCATATTCAGTCCTGAACCAAAACAAGAAGCAAATGGCTGTTTTCCCCCAAAATGAAATTATTTATTTTACCTACATCACATAAACTCCTCTTTAAATTGGAGAAAAGTTACCTGATTATATTTCCTGATAAACACAGGCTTAACTAATTTCACCAAATGTGCGTGACACTTTCATATTGCTGAATTTTATCAGCACTCAGTTTGATGATGCTTAAATATTTTTATTTAAATATTACTTTGGACCACCCCACTCCTTTTCTTTTCCACGGTTCTCCTTTTCTATGTTCCAATCCTGCCCTGCTTATGACTCTGCCTCCCTTTCCAAACACAAATTCAACCACAAACAGTTGAACCTGGCAAAGGATGTGCTACCATTGGAAGCAGAAGTGTCCCTCCCTCCCAACCCACCCAAGCACACTCCTTTCAATCCCCTGCACATCAGTAGGAAAGCAATGCTGGTACTCGCTGGGCTGGTGCTGCGCTGGATCACAGCCTGATCCATATCATCACATCACCACCTCGTGCTGGGATGTACTGGTGGGAGAAGAGAGAAGGCCTCAACAGCCAGGTACAGAAGAGGGAAGGAGCTAAGGGGACTTTTCCTTTCCAGCAGCAGCAGGGACTTATGTAATGGATTAAACTGATTCTCAAAGTACAGCGTTAGTCACTGATCTTCCAAACACATCTATTATGGTTCCTGCACTGTGTTCACTGAATTTCATTTCAGACAAGAAATCCTAGGAGCAGTTTGGTTTATTCAGAAGCGCACACTTTCACCTTACCAGTAGAATATCTGCATGCCATGCTGTAACAGACATATTTATAACGCTGTGGCAATAAAAACATCTTTTGACAACAGGAGTGCAGGGAATCCTGCCAACATCTGCACATGTACAAACAACATCTCTGCTTTGGCTCCCTTCCAACTGGCATGTAACAGCCACATCTACACTTCATTACCCAAGTCAGTAGCCGAAGAAGGGGATAAAAATATGTACAAGTGCCTCATTCAGCAGTTTTTATATTCACTTGGTGAATTTGACAAGAATATTAATTGAAGTGAAGATCTCTTGTCTTTGCAAGCAGTGATTTGTAACTTTTTGTACTATTCTATTTGGAAAGCTGTTTTCTAAGAGGAAACTGCAGCTAACTTAACACAACGATTTTCTGGTCATGTATTAAAATTTTGAAAGCCAGTAAGAAGTAAAAACAAATCTGTATGATTAATGAACACGTTTTCCATAAACAAGTTGCATTTATAAACAAAAAGCTTCATAGACCGCTGTCAAAAATCTGATTTCTGTGGAATAATGCATAATTTTGTCTTAGGTTTTATTTTCTCAAATTATCAGTAGTCTAAATATTTAATTAGATAGTTTTGTACTTGAATATCCTATCTGCAGACTTAAAAATGTGCATTTGACAATTAAGGTTAAAAATAAGCTCTTGTTCAAAACCAGAATCAGGTGTTTGACAAAAGAATCTGATTCTGATGCACCCACTCACATTTTATCTGTGAACATACACATAAATGCCATGGAAACCATAGACAATTAAACTTTTTAATGTGTTTTAAAATAAAGTAACACACATGAAAAACAACAAACAGGTAGCTTAGTAAGTTTCTCTTCATTAACGTTGTTAAGTTTCTGTATCCAGAGAAATATGTATAATCTTCTAATGGAAAGATGGAAAACAATAAAGATGCTAAAAACTTCTGCTACCGCCATTCCCAGTGACACATCCCCAAAACGTATTTTTCTTGCTCTAATTAGTGTAGCTCCAAGATATCTCTCTAATCAAGGCTTAAAAACCTAAATAAACCCTGTCAAAGGGATAATGGACATGCTGTTCCTGAAAGAATAATACTGCATTTATGCCTCTAAAAAAATACACTGTAGTCTCAGAATAAATATTAAGAATTAACAGAGCGAATTTAGCACAAAACACACTAGCAGTGCATTTGTCTTCTTCACTTCCATCTGTCTAAACCTGAGAAGATACACAAATGTGCCAGCGCTGTTTGTTCAGAGCTGTGAATTAAATCAGGCAGTGAAGACTCACCAGCTTGAAGCTGATAAGGCCTATTGTATTCTGGAATAACACAAATCCCCTTTGAATTAAACACTTAAAAGAATATTAGTTTATCATAATGAAGCATATAATTCATCCTCATAATCAAGACCAAAAAGCCAGACCAGTTTAAGTAACAACGGATGTTTTCGTTCCACTGTTCACTAAAATCCATGCTTTTCATTTTCAAAACTACTCCAGAAGATGCTCTATGTGTCACCTCCAACGTTTGCATGAAGTGAGCTCCAGCTCAGAAAAAACAGCCCAGAGAAAACCTGCCCAAACAAAGAGCTACATCTCATATGTGATGAAATTTTAAAAAAAAACACACACAAAACAGAGTGGGGACTTCTCTCCATAGGACCCTGCAGAACTTCATGGCAAAACTACCCTCCCCCTGACTCCTTCACCAAATCATCCTGCTAAACTGCGTCTGCCCACGCACAAACGGGCATGGCAAGGAGAACTTAAATAACATATTCTTCCTCAAAAGGAAAATTAGTTCTCACTCAGAGTACTGTTGATTCTGCAGTGTAAACAGAAGTAGCGCTTGTATTAGTCACCAAGGCAAACAGGCAAAGCTCTGGAACCACGAAGAGCTGGAGAGCAGATTTTACAATGATGCTTTTTGGATCAAAGGAGTTATAAAGCACAGTCTAAACACAGATGCCTCCTTTTGTCAGGAACTGACCTGCATTCTGGAAGATTTGCATTCAAATGACTTTTTGGATGCTAGTGAGTACAATGAGAACCACTGAATTCTCAACTATACGCCACACCGTTTGACATTTCCCTAGACCTCACACCGAAGTTACACATCCATAGCCTACACACAGAGTGAACAGTGGATTTCGCTGAGTACTCCAAACATTGGCATTCCCATCGAAACCATGTTTCTTTTATTTATTTGACCTTTGTTCAAGTTTGACTAAATTTCAACCAGTTATTACCTACAATTCATGCCAACAAGAGGTACGTACCAGGCTTAGACACACTATAGGACAAAAATACACAAAACTCTAAATACACAATTAAGTTGAACACTCCAGGTGTAGAAGTTGTATTTCACAATGCCAGCAGAGATATGCCTCTTCCAAATAAATAATGAACAATGATAAAACTCGAGAACCATAGTAAAGCAAGTTTAATGTCATTATTGGTTGTCACCTGTTCAAATTAGTTTGTAGTTCATAAAAGTTTGCTCAGATTAAACTTGCAACAGATTAAAACAATCACTGTGAATTTACTTCTCATCAGTAATGAGACTGGAATACATCACTACAAAGGAGTCCTAGCAGAGATGGCCTTAATTTTAAAGTTGCTTTGAAAATTAGAGACTAAAACAAAGCCTCAGTTACTTAATTCAGGGAAGTAAAACACAACTCCCCCTATACATCTGACATAACAGAACATTGGTATTACAAGGTTTCTAATGTGAGGTAACAAGCTTTTTTCTGCTATTGAAAACGGCAAGAGTGAGAATTTCTCAGGAGAATTTCTATTTAAGTCTGTATAGTGACTTCCCAGCAGCCTTTAAACTCAGACAGCCATTCATCATAATATACACCCCACAGTAACTTCAAGAATTTCTAGACTATTTTTAAATATCCCTTATAATTTACCCCACATGTTTTCACTCTAGGGAACTTTCACTAGACGAAAGATGAAAACAGTTTTGATAATTTAACGAACATAATTAAATGTGACAGTTAACATGACAAGTACAAGCCAATTCTGGTCTAATATGTACAGTCATATGTCACTGCAAAAAATGATTCTTTAGTTTTTAATACAACCAAATCAGTGGAACATTCTTGTAACATGAGGCCACTCAATTTTAATTCAACAAAGAACAATTTTCCGTTCCTTTTAAAAAGGTTCACAGTGGAAATTCAGTCTATTAAAATCCTAATATCTGTATGAGCCAGGACTTAAATAACACAAGTCCACTCAAGGACATGTCAGGTAGTGCAGATAACTGCCTTAAATCCACTACTTGGTTTGTGGCAGCAGAATTACAGATCAGAAACACCAAACTGAGTAAAGAAGAAAGTTTAAAGGGTACCAAGCATTAAAACTGAATTGCCATTCTACATTCTACCAATGTATTTAGAATAGAACTACAGAAAATAACTTATGATTAGAAGAGTGTGTATGAAAAAATAGAAAAGAAGAATTTGCCCATTTGCTTCTTATGTATGGATCAGCAAAAAGATTCTGTGGAACATTCGGCTAAATTGCTACTTTGAGTGAATTCTGTGCAAGAAATTGTTTCAAATTGATCAGTTAAAGTTTTAATATATGTTTACCAGATGTCAACTATTGCTCTTCCCACAACAAAACCAAACACAAAGCCCAATGATGACATGTAGAGAAACCAGAAGAATTTCAGGTTATGTGGCAACAGACTGTTCACGCAGATTAATTATACTAGGAATAGAGATACAGCTGTTGGGTTTGTTTTGTTTTGCTTTTTCCCCACAAGGAATAAGAATGATCAGAAGTTGTGAGAAAAATAAAGTCATTAAGCTTAAGCATTTAGAAAGCTAAAACCATATCTGAGGGAGGGGCAATGATTTACACAGTCTATTAAAAATGCAGAAATACTGCTATTTGGCACATAGAGATCGGCATTTCTCTTAGAGTCAGAGAAATAAAAGTCCTTGAGATTTGTAATTTACATACCAGACTCAAATGTTCACCATCATTCTTTGAAGAATGTTCATGTAAACAGGTTGTTAAAAGCTACAGCTCGAGACAAAGTTGCATTAATGCACTCTGCATTTAATTGACAGATATCTTGTATAGTTTGAAAAAATCTTCATTACGTGCAAGCTTTTTATTTTAATGGCAAAGTATGTGTGCAAATTTCAAGTTTGCTTTGTGTGCTGGTCTAATGTTTTCCATAGTAGCTGGTATGCGGCTGTGTTTTGGATTTGTGATGGAAATGGCATTGATAATTCAGGGATATTTCAGTTACTGCTGAGCAGCGATTACACAGAGCCAAGGCCTTTTCTGCTCCACACCCCACCAGCCAGGGGAATGGGGGTGCACAAGAAGCTGGGAGGAGACACAGCCAGGACAGCTGATCCCAGCTGATCCAAGGAATATTCCATTCCATATGGCATCACGATCAGCATGTGAAGCTGGGGGAAGGAGAAGAAAGGAGGGGGGACACACATCCAGCATGACAGCATTTGTCTTCCCAAGCCATCATTCCACATGATGGAGCCCTGCTGTCCTGGCGATGGCTGAGCACCTGCCTGCCCGTGGGAATTGCTGAATGAATCCCTTGTTTGCCTTTGCTTTCATTACTAAACTGTCTTGGTTTTAACCCACAAGTTTTCTCACTTCTACTCCCCCAATTCTCTCCCTCATCCCAGTGTGAGGGAAGGGAGCTGCGTGGGGCTGAGTTCCCAGCTGGGGTTAAACCACCACACTGAAAACAAAACAAGCGCACTGACATTTTCATATGGCACCTGGCAACAGTGTAAACCAACAACACAGCCAACACAGTGGCAAGATTGAGGGCTGCAAGACCAGTTCTAGGTGCGCTTTTGCCATGACAATTTATGAATCCTGTATTTCATTTTTGCCAGGACAGATGTAAACTGTCTTTTCAGGTAAGCATAAGATCTTAAGAGAAATACAACCACTTTACTGAAAAACAGCTTTCTTATCTCGAAACAATTTCTTATTACAGCAGTCTTGAGTCACATTGAACTTCCCCTAACTCTGAGAACAAGAAATTCTCTGCTTTACACTGGATTTGGGGCATTGTTGTTTTTTTGTGTTTAAGTACAAAACTTAAAATTCTGCCACTGGCAAAATGTGTCAGACACTGCGTGGTTGCATACCAATGGCTCACAGCTACAGTGGCACGACAGCAGCAGCTCAAGAACTGTTATCCAAAACTGTCAGGAGACTGCCACAGTGCCTCCGAAGAGGAAATCTGGAGGCTGACAGGGATCAGTGCAGGAGCTCTATGAAAAATAAGAGGTATCACACCTTTCAGTTCTATTAACAGTAAGTTTATGTTCCAACTTGCAAGTGAAGATAAAAATTAATCTAGTTACTTGATAGAGTTGAATCACATCCACTATTTAAGCATATATCACTGTTGAAAAAATTTCAGAAACTTTCTACACTACATCTATTTTACAAGACAAACTAGAAGCTGGGTGGTTTATAGAAAGTCCCAGGACAACGATAAATCTGTTTACATCCACAGCAGTTCTATGAATTCTGCAAAGAGAGAACAGTCACACTACACTCAGTCTGTAATCCAAGTTATTTTTTAAATTTTTCTATTTCTTCCTAAGGCAACTCGGCCAACCCATCTTTTCAAGTGTTTGATGCACACCACCATCATATTCAGTTGGAAATAGGATACCTTGCATAGATCCCATCCTCCAGGTGATTCCCATTTAAAACATTCTATTAATCATTGAATGAATTGAAACAGCAGCAAGTTTTGTTGTTGCTTTTTTCCAAATAAGCTGTCCACACCTATATGAAATACTGGTTTAGATGTAGCATTTTGATTGCAAATACGACCTTATTTTACTAAAAACCATTCATCTTTATCGCAGAAAACAGCTATTCAGAGGAGAGAGGAAAAAACCCCAAACCTATCAGAAGTTAAATCTTTAGCATGTAAGTTCTTTCGTTCAAATGTGAATTCAGATGAAAATTGCGGAAGGATGTAATTAGTGAGTAGTTCAGCAAGATTCTACAGAAGAAAAATTAGTATTTTAATACCCAAAAAATATGTAAACTGTACTTGAACAATACTACAGCTGTCATTCCATTTGCTTAATGAAGTAAAATGGAAAAAGGATCTGAATTATTCCCTCAGTACACCTAGATAATAGATGTGAACAAAGAAGGTTAAAAAGAAAGTTATAAAAAATACAAATACACTTCTGATTAACAGTAATATCATGCTATGGGTTTAAGCCCCACCTGAAAAATTCCCACAGCAGAAGCTGTAAATCAGCTGTGATGATGCAGTTCATAAGCAACACCACTTCAGGAATAATCCATACTCTGCACACGCTTCAAGCTAAAATCCCAGTCTCTGATAAAAAGCCTCATAATCCACAAATTGCTGGCTCTTGTAGATGACTACAGTGAATTTTCTATTATAAATGAAAGATCAAGCTTTGAATTCCTACTAAATTGCCTATTTACACTTGGCTATAACACAATTAAGCAACAGAGAACTTGAATGCACCGTACATCAAGAGTTTAGACATTATCTCCACTTGTAAACCAAAACTGTTATGAATAATAGTGCTCAGTCACTGTAGTGTTCCATGAAAGGCTTGAGGCAAAATCAAGCATTATTTTTCCCTGTGCCCTCTGGTGACAGACAGCATGAGTTAAATGCATCTATTTATTGATTTATTTTAAATTAAAATCTGATTCTTCCTACAACATCATGTTTCCTTGGAGGCATCTGATTTTTAAAACAAGCCTACGAGTTTCATTCCCACAGCACTACCTGCCTTCATCGATACTGCAAAACTACACCATAAAATGTTTTACATATGTTACGTACCAACACAAACAACCTTCTCAGTAGTCAGTTATCAATTCTAGAAAGTAACCACCTCTCCGAGTGTCTTGCATGTTGCTGTTGCAAGAGCTGCAGAACACAGAATCACCCTTCCTTATGTGTTTCTCAGGTAGACACTGAGGCTGCAGTACTATGGAATGGGAAGAGTTCATACAGATTCATGTATTTTAGATATTTCATTCCTAACTGAGGGAAGGTTTTCAAACCTCGAGTACCCATTACCAAAGTTAATTAACACTCTTCTAGAGAAACCACTAGGAGTGTTTAAGCACACAAAGCTGGCCTGAAGCTCCCTAGAAATATTGTCCAAGATATGCCTAAACATGAAAATTTACAAGACTCTACAAAACACTTTTGATCTGTTAAAAGGTGGCAGACTTGCTTTACTACGCACTGAACTGCTAAAGGCTGCCTCACTTTGCACCAATTTGACCTGCTCTGCTCTCAGATGCACCTTTGCTAAGATAAATATCGAGAAGAGTGCTTAAACCAACCCAAGATTTTATTCCCTTCGGCAGATTTGTTTGACAATCTCAGGACTCTTCTACAGTTCATCAAGAAGCTGAAAGGAATCAAGGCTCTTAATCAACCCACTGCTTACGATCCAGCCCATTACAGTAAATGCTGCAAGTGTGCCATACCCCTTGTCTGTGAAGACTACATTGCCCCCGTGAATTATGAAGAAACACAGCTGTTCTCTGACCATCTAGGTCTACACTCAGTATGTTGGAACCACTGCTCAAAACCAAAAAAGCAAATTGTATGAAACACAGCCAAAACAAATCACTTCTCAAAGAATTTCCAAATGTACTCAGCAGAGCAAAGCAGTTTTGATTTTCTTACTTAAGTGGAGTTTCTTTTCTCACTGTGCTCAGGAGCAACTTCACAGCAAAACAGAAGAGACTTACTGTTCCCTCAAGTCTGCTGAGAAGCAAACTGGAAACACACTTTGAAAACAAAACTGAAGAGCTGTACACGGTGAGACTGAAGGGCAGAAGGCATACTACCCAAAAACATACTTGTAATTAAGTTCATAAACTGATTTTCTAGAAATTAGTCAGTAGGTGAACTTTCTGGAGGATAAAGCCTGCAGCACTGCTTTTTGAGCATTTCTTGGCCTCTCACTAGAGAAACAGCAGATGTTAATAGTAATCATGAGGTGATGTTTTCAAAACATATTTGCAAATATTATTTTAACCATACACTGGATAAAGGCAAGGACAGTTCAGTAGTTAGACAAAACAGTTCTGATTCCAAACCTACATACTAAAGGCACACTTGGGAGTTCCCTTGATGATGTTAAAAGCCAAAATGCAAAGCACCCCATCTGACTAGATATAGAATAAGGGCAACTAAGTGGTGCCACAGAATAAAAGTTTCCTATGCATTTTTCACCTAAAAATTACATAACATATTAAAGCACAAATTTCAGGTGTGTGCACATAACTCATCCCCCTAATTAAAGCCTAGAAAATATGTAACCGCTGAAAAAAGAACACTGTTCATTTATCTGTCGGTCTATTTTCAGACTACAAATACCTATCTCTAATTTTTATCAGCAGTAACTATATTTAGTTCACATTAAGAACAAGACATAGCACATGAGTCAGTTTCTGACAAGGAAAGCACAACAGCATCGCAGCACAGTCTCTACGCACTCTCTCTTCAACTAGACCGTAAGAAATTAACCATGGGCACCCATAGCTGCCTGGGAATATATAGGTTCTGGAACACGCTGACACCGAACTATGCGAAAGGCACAAGTAAGCAGAGAGCAGCAGCCTCCAGCACTGACCCGCCGCGCTCCTGCGGGACAGCGGCTGCCGCTCGGTACCCGACAGCACAGCGGGATGGGGATGGAGTTAAAACCCTGAGGAGGACGGCAAATCGGGAAAACACACGCGGCCTTTGAGGGAGGAAGGAAGGAGGGCTCATCAGGCTGAATAAACTAAAGAAACGCCTCCTGTCCGGAGGCAGGGACCGGAGACCCTCTGCTCAGCCCGCCTCGCCGGTACCTCTGCAGGAGAGTCAGCCAGGGCACAGAGCCAGCGGCGGCCCCCGCGCTCAGGCGGGGTTTAGGGCCAGCTGCCCGGGAGCCGTCGGCCCCCGCCCGCAAACACGGAGGCAGCGGCGAGGGGCAGGAAGGGCCATTCCGGCGAGGGTCCCGCCGGGACGGGCAGCGCCGGCTGCGCTTACCTGCAGCACCAGCGGCTCGGGGTTGAAGGCGAGGGTGATGAGGAGCTGCATGCGCTCCGAGTCCTTCAAGTTCCGCAGCAGGAAGCTGCCCGAGTCCTTGGTCTCGGCGTAGCGGCGCACCAGGCGGTCGAGCAGGCGCTGAGAGGGGCAGTGCACCAGGTCGGACCAGCCCTCCACCGCGCCGGGGGTGAGCAGCCGCACGTCGCCGTTCAGGCTGGCGAACTCGGTGGCGGGCAGCGCCTGCAGCAGGTCGCAGCGGCCCCTGCCGGTGGCGCGGCGGCAGATCTTGGTGTCGATGTCGGCGAGCTCCTGCGCCGAGCCCAGGCGCTTCAGCACGACGCGGCGGGAGCCCTCGCGGGGCTCCCCGTACCGCGCGAAGTACACGTTCTTGACGTTGAAGAAGTCCAGCAGGCGCAGGCGGCCCCAGCTCTCCAGCCGCAGCTGCCCGTTGAGGAACTTGCGGCACCAGCTGGTGCCCCAGCAGGCCGGGCACTTATTGAGCTGCAGGAAGCGCCGCTCCGACAGCTCGTTGCGCTGCAGCGAGGCCAGCAGCGAGTGCGTGTTCAGCACCAGCGCCGCCGCCAGGCTGCCCAGCACCGCTAGCTTCACGTAGCGGTACAGCCGCCCCAACTTCAGC